>CAKNXH010062333.1:2946-17254 GCA_932178445.1 Andricus quercusramuli
ACTATTTCAATTTTTAGTTGAATTTGGGACTAAAAAATATGAATTTTTAATAAAATATTTGAATTTTAAACAACATGATTAAATTCTCAACTAAATAGTAGTATTTTTAACAAAAAATGATGAATTCTGAGCGAAAAATATAATAGTACAACGAGATATAATAGTTCAACGAGAAAGGATTTTAATTTCAAATTAAAAAAAAGCAGTTGAATTCAACATTTTCAACCAAGAAAGTTGAATCAAACACTTGAACTTTCAAGAAAATCAGATGAATTTTCAACAATATATTGGAATTTTTAACCAAATAGTTGAATTTTTTCACCGAAAAGGTGAATTTCTTAGAACATAGTTGAATTTTCTACCAAAATAGATAAATTTCTAACAAAATAGTTTATATTTTTACAAAATAATTACATTCTCAACCAAACAGTAGAATTTTTAACCAAAAGAGATGAATTCTGAACCAAAAATATAATAGTAGATTTTGCAAAAAAAAATGAAGAATGACAGTACAATAACACTATTTGGAAAATTTTCAAGCCAAAAAGTTATTTGTTAACCAAATAGTTTAATTTTATATAAAAAGGACGTGTTTTCTCTCCAAAAACGACGAATTTTGAACAAAACAGTTGATTTTTTCGACCAAAGAAAAATACTTTTTAATAAAATAGTTGAGTTTTTAAGAAAATAATAAAGTTTTTAACAAAATAAATAATTTTTCATGAAAATAGTTGAATTTTTAAATAAATAGGAGTTCTCAAATAGAAAATATGAATTTTCAACAAAAAATTAATTTTTTTTATGTTAAATTTTTCGTTTAATTTGGACCAAAAAAGATGACTTTTTAACAAAATAGTTGAACTTTCAACCACATAATTAAAATTTTAACCAAATAGTAGTATTTTTAACCAAAGGAGATCAATTCTGAATTAAAAATAAATTGAAGACTTTTCAAACTAATAGAATTAATTTCCAGAAAAAAATAGTTGGATTCTCTTAGTGGATTCTATTAATTCATTTCGCATTTAAGCATAAAAACGAGAAAAAGGGGAATTCTCTCGAAACCAGGAGAAAAAAGAGGAATTCTTTAACAAATGGGGAAAGAAGGGAATAGGAAGAGTGTGAAATCTGCAATTATTAAATACGCAATCTTTTCGAAATTAATCGATCAAAACCTTTTTTTAAACATTTCTTCAATTTTTTTCCTGAATTGAGACCATTAATTTAAAAAGTATTGTAGAATAAAAATGTTTTTTTTTGTTGCAGGCTAGTTTAACAATTTTTGGTGTCGTCGGTGGTCCATTATTGGGAATCTTCACTTTAGGCATGCTCTGCGAATCAGCTAGTCAACGCGGTGCGATTACTGGTGTTATGGCAGCTTTAGTATTTTCATTTTGGATCGCTTTTGGACAACCGAGACCAGCGCCTCCAACTTTACCAGTCTCTACTTATGGATGTGACACTAAAGAACTAATTTTGGATATTTCGAATATGCTTCAAAATGTTGCTGCATTAACCAGGTAAGATTTTATTCTTTAAACAGGATTACTTTATGAAAATTATCAGGGTAGCCGTTTTAATCGACAAAAAAATTCCCGGTATTTCTCGATTTTTTCCGGGTTTGAAGACATTTTTCACGGTTATTGAAATTAAAAAATTCGAGCTCTTACAGCTAAAAACTTTTTGTTCAAAAGGAACTCTTGAATTTTATACTTTTATCCATTGAAACTTAAAAAGTGTTTGTTTAGAAATATTTAAGTCAAACGGTTAATAATTTACGTGCGTAAAATGGAAGCTTTTAACACTTTTCAAGTAAACAATTTAAAATTAAATGCCGCTACTAAACTGGAAAACTCTAAATTTTAAACTTCTATCAATTAAACAGTTCAAAGGTTTCTGGTTAAAAAAATGAAAGTGTCTACACGTACCGAAAAAATGCGTCTATTTTTACCAAAATTTTGGTATATGTAGCCACGGTCTTAGAAAATATAAATCCGCGCTATCATTTTTAAAAATTAAAAGTTACATTATTTTTATTTCAAATCGTTTCAAATTAATAATTGTTAAATTGTTTTTTATATATCGAAATTTTTCATTTTATTCAAAAAATCATGTTTACCTACTCTCGATCAGAAATACTCTCAAAATACTCTCGATTCATAAAAAGTTAACTTCCAGCGAAACAAGAATAGTTGAAATTTCAGTTAAAAAATACATTTACAAAATAGTTTTCAAGAAAACATTTAATTTTCCAACCAGAAAGATGAATTTTAAACTAAAAATGATGAATTTTCAACAAACAAAAAATAAATTCTTAACAAATGAGCTCATTTTTCACCCAAGCAGTTGGATTTTCAATCAAAAAAGATAAATTCTCAACGAAAATTATAATAGTTAATATTTTACCCAAAACAGATTTTAAATTGAAATCGAAAAGTTGATTTCAACCAAAAAAGACGATTTTGCAACAAAATAATTAAATGCTTAACAAAAACAGATAATTTTTAACCAAAAAAAGACAAAACTCTACCGAAGGAGATGAATTTTCAAACCAAAAATATGAATTTTCAACAAAAGAGTTGAAATTTCAACCAAGAAAGATTTTTGAGTCGGAAAAGAATAAAAAAAGTTAAATTTTCAGTTAAAAAAATTTATTTTCAACAAAAAAACAAAACCTTTTTTCACAAAATAGTTTAATCTTCAACCAACAAAATGATTGTTAACAAAGTCATTCATCTTTCAACCACGTAGTTGAATTTTCAACCAAAAAATATAACTTCGACAAAATTATTAAATGAATTGTCCACAGAGGAGCTCATTTTTCATTTAACTAGTTGAATTTCCAATAAAAAAGATGATTTCTCAACGAGAAATTAAATAGCTGAATTTTTCACAAAATAATTAAATTTCCAACCAAATAGCTAAATTTTCAAATAAATTTGCAACCAAAAATTGTGCGTGGCTGAACTTTCAGTTTAAAAAAATGAATTTTTTACAGAAAAAATATTATTAAACCAAACAATCAGATTTTAAACCGAAGAGATGAATTTTAAAGTAAAATTATGAATCTTCAACAAACAAAAAAAAATCATTTTCTAACAAAGTGATTCGACTTTCAACCAAATAGTTGAATTTTCAACTAAAAATAGATGAAATGACAATTAGAAATTTAATAGTTGAATTTTAAACTAAAAACGATGATTTTTCAAACAAAAATGGAATAGCTAACATTTTAGTTGCAAAAAAATAATTATCTACGAAAAAAACGTTTTTTGCAACAAAATAGTTCAATCATTAACCAATAAAATGATTTTTTAACAAAGTTGTACAACTTTCAACCTCGTAGTTGAATTTTCAACCAAAAAAGATGAAATATCAATGAAAAATTTGATAATGGAATTGTCAACTAAAAACGAACAATTTTCAGCCAAAAATGGAATAGTTAAAATTTCAGTCGAAAAAATGTAATATCAATGAAAAAAAAATGAATTCGCAAGAAAATAGTTCAATCTTCAACCAATAAAATTAATTTTGAACAAAGTAGTTTAACTTTTAACCTAGTAGTTAAATTTTCAACCAAAAAATATGACTCCGACAAAATCATTAAATTAATTTTTCACAGAGGAGCTCATTTTTTAATCAACTAGTTGAATTTTCAATAAAAAAGTTAAATTCTCAACGAGACATGAAATAGCTGAATTTTCAACAAAATAATTAAATTTTCAACCAAATAGTTAAATTTTCAGATAAAGCAACCAAAAATTGTGCATGCTTGAACTTACAGTTTAAAAAAATGCATTTTCCACAGAAAAAAATATTATTAAACAAAATTATGAATCTTCAAGAAACAAACAAAAAAATTAATTTCCTAATAAAGTGATTCCACTTTCAACCAAATAGTTGAATTTTCAACAAAAAATAGATGAAATGTCAATGACAAATTCAATAGTTGAATTTTAAACCAAACATGATTAATTTTCAAACAAAAATGGAAAAGTTAAAATTTTAGTTAAAAAAATTAATTATCTACGAAAAAAAAAGTTTTTTCAACAAAATAGTTCAATCATCAACCAATAAAATTCCAATTAAATAGTTGAATTTTCAATAAAAAAGTTAAATTCTCAACGAGAAATGCAATATTTGAATTTTCAAACAAATAATTAAATTTTCAACCAAATGGTTAAATTTTCAGTTTAAAAAAATTATTTTCGGCAAAAAACTAAGCATTTTTTAACAAAATAGTTCAATCGTCAACCAATGAAATGAATTTTCAACAATGTAATTCAACTTTCAACCAAATAGTTGAATTTTCAACCAAAAAAGATGAAATGTCAATGCAAATTTTAATAGTTGAATCATCAACTAAAAACGATCAATTTCAACAAAAAATTATATGGTTAAAATTTTAGTTAAAAAAATTAAGTACCTACGAAAAATCTTATTTTCAGCAGAATAGTTCAATCTTCAACCATTAAAATGATTTTTAACAAAGTAGTATAACTTTTAACCAAGTAGTTGAATTTTCAATAAAAAAAATTAATTCTCAACGAAAAACGTAATAGTTGATATTACAAGTACAAAAAATTTTAATTTTTAATTAAAAACAGTTGAATTCAACCAAAAAATGAGACTTTTTAACAAAATAGTTGAATCCTCAATCAAAAAGATATTAATTTTCAACAAAACAGTTGAATTATTAACCAAAAATGATCAAGTTTCAGCGAATAGTTCATTTTTCAATTTTTAGTTGAATTTTGGACAAAAAAAAGACTTCAACAAAATAGTCTAACTTTCAACAACATAATTAAATTTTCAACCAAAAAGTAGTATTTTTAACCGAAAGGGATTAATTCCGAACCAAAAATATAATTCTAGACTTTTAAAATCAAAAAGAAATTACTTTCAGCCAAAAATAGTTGGATTTTCTTATTGGGTTTTATTAATTCAGTTCGCATTTAAGCGAAAAAAGGAGAAAAAAGGAAAGTTTCTTGAAAACAGGGGTCAAAAAGGAGTTTTTTTAAAAAGAGGAAAGAGTGTGACGTCTGGACAACATTCATACAGAATTTTATAAACTTGATCGAAAATTTCATGACTCTTTCAAGTTTTCCTTGACGTTTCCTGACTTTCCAGAATTCCCTGACCTTTAGCAACCCTGAGCTTTAAAAGCTTCTATTTTAAATTTTAATAAGCGGGAAAAATTTTTGTAGACCAAGAAAACCCCCCTAAATGATTAGCTATTTTTTCGTGCATTTTAGCGGCCACCCTGAATTATTGAGGACGTTTTTAGTTATTTTCTTACAGTGTGAGTAATTTTCTTTTATTTCGCCTTTTTAGAAACGAAGAGTCTTCTTATTTCTACCTCTATCGGATTTCGTACATGTGGTACTGTCCAATTGGATTCGCCATCACGTTCGTGATTGGACTGCTCGTCAGTTGGATTGGAATACTGGTCTGTGGTAGAGATGATGAGGTGAAGGATCCAGATTTATTTTTCCCTGTGATAGCTAATCGTATGCGTAATAGAGGAATACAAGAACCCATTTCTCCATACGAGATGTCGAGAAAATACGAATTTTCCGTCGATTCAAATAAGTCCGACAAATCTAGCACAAAGCTTTAAGTCTGAAATTGCATCACCTTAATTTGTAAATGTATTGTACATATCTGTTGGAATTTAAGTTCATGAAACTCTCTTTTTTTTCTGAGTAGTGAAGGACCATCTTTTTTGTTATTATGATATATTACACAATTTATCGTACATTTATGGGACTTATATTGAAATATTTGATTAGACTCGGGACTCGCAGTATTTATATTTAATTAAATTTTGTTATTTAAAGTTTTAAAAACTTGGTAGGTTTCTGGGAAGTACTTATTATTTAAATGCCCTTTTTGTGTTCTTCCACTCGTTTCCGGTACACTGCCAGTTTTTATTGTTGTTGTAGACGACAAAGAAAATTTTATTTTCTCCACACCGTGTTAACGATTTACAAATCATAATGCTCAGGAATTTAAATCAATGTAAGTAGGTTTTATAAAAAGTATTTATTGTTAGTTTATGTTAGCAATATTAAGAAAATATGTCACACTAAAATAAGTTGGAATGTCACAAAGTGAATCGCGGAATGAGAGAAATATTTATTAGAATTTCACGAGTTCAATCTTGAGTGAATGTAAATATTTAGCTAGTCTTTCGAGTTACAGCTGTATTGCTGATTTTGTTACACACGTGTCTGCATCTTGTTGAATGGTATTGCAAATTTTATTACGGAAAGATTGATGGTTGATGTTTTTTGTTTTTATGTACTTATATACTCTGGTTTTTAGAGTTTGCAGTATTACGTAAATAAATATAAATTACAAAGAACAGTGGTTATTTGATTACTTTATATTTTTTTAATTCATTTTTATTTCGGGAGTTTCAACAAAACAGATGATATTTCGAAAAAATATGACTTTGAACAAAATAGTTGAATTTTTAACAAAATAATTTAATTTTCAACAAAAGAATTGAACTTTTAATCACGTAGTTGAATTCTAAATATACAAAAATGAATTGTCAACCAAATAGTTGATTTTTCAACCACCAAAAATTAATTTTCAAACAATTAGTTGAATTTTCTAGCAAAAGGGACGATTTTTCAACAAAATAGTTGAATTTTTAACAAAATAAAATATTCAACAAAATAGTTAAATTTTTAACCAAATAGTTAAATTTCCAACCAAATGGTCAGATTCATAAGCAAAAAAGATTAAATTTCCACCAAATACAGATAAATTTTCAAGCGAAGAAGACGAATTTTTTAGAATATAGTGGAATTTTAAATACGAAAAAAAAAATTCATTGTCAAAAAAAAGATAATAGTTTTTATTTCAAGGAAAAATAGGATTTTCATTTTTAATCAAAACCAGTTGAATTTAACTAAAAAAGATAATAGAAAATGTCTTTTATTTATATTCTACTTTTATACCTATTGTTCTATTTTACTATTTTTTATATTTGATATTTATTTATATTTGATTTATTCTTATTATGCTATTTTTATTTTGATCTTATTTATGGCAATAATAAGAAACAAAATACAAATGGTCAATTGATTTGAAAAAATGACAATTTTCTATATAAAAAAAAAACTTTTCTTCAAGTAAAAGTGGTAAAGGTATTTTTCATAAGCTTGACTAGTCGTCCCGAATTTTCGAGGACTAGTCCATCCCCTTTTCCAACTTCCCGAATTTTTCGGGACGACTAGCAACAGCCTAAAAATAAATATTTTGTCATGATTAAAATAAATCTAATAGTCAATTGAAATAAACAAAATTTCAATGAGAAAAGAAATTGGCAAAAAATGACGGCAGCAGGAATCGAGCCCAGACTTTACGGTTACAAACTCAGAGCGTTTACGCCTGATCTCACCGGGAAAATGTTTAACCAAGGACTTTCCTATCATAAAAGAGGATTTTTCAATCTAAAAGGATAAATTTTATATTCAAAAAAGCGAATGTTCAATAAAGCAGTGGAATTTTCGACCTAAAAGGATAAATTTAACAAAACAGTTGAATTTTCAACCTAAAGAGATGTATTTTCAACCAAACGGTCGAATTTTCAAACAAATAAGAATAAAATTCAATCCAAAATATTTGAATTTTCAAGCCAAAAAGACGATTTTTTAAAAGACAGTTAAATTTTCAACCCGAAAAGTGGACTTTTTAACAAAAAAGTTCTTTTTCAACCAAGAAAGATGAAGTTTCGACCATAAAAGATGAATTTTCTACTGAGAGACGAATTTTCGAACCGTTGAATCGAACGGAAAAAAAACGAATTTTTAACAAAATATTTGAATCCTCAACGAAATAGATGAATTTTTAATCAAGAAAGATGAATTTTAAACCAAATAGTTGAATTTTCAACTAACAAGATGTTTTTTTAACCAAAAGTGGAATCGTCAAGTTTACCCTTTAACAAATTAATTTTCAACCAACAAAAACGATTTTTTTAACAAGTTTTTAAACCATTTTTTAAATCAATTTAATACAAAAAGACGAATTTTTAACGAAATAGTTGAATCCTTAATCAAAAGGATCAATTTGTAACAAAAAAGATTAACTTAAATTTCCACAAAAAATGAAATAGTGAATTAGATAGTTTTTACCAAAAGCAAAACAGATTTTTTTTAAAAGTTAGATTTAAAAAAAAATGTAAATCTGAAAAAAATTTATTTTTAACAAAGTGAGTCAACTTTCAACCAAGTACATAAAAATATTATTTTTCAACAAAAAGACGAATTTTCTACAAAGCTCTTAAATTTTCAACTTTAAAGCAAGTTAAGTGTTGAATAAAAAATAGTTAAATTCAACAAAAAATACGAAATTTCGACAAAATATTTAAATCCTCAACCAAAACAGATTAATTTTCAACTAATTGCATTTTTAACCAAAAAATAATTAATTTTTACCGAAAGATTTGAATTTTCAAACCAAAAGCACGATTTTTCAACAAAATAATTGACTTTTTTTGTCAAAACAGATTTTTTATTTAAAAAGGTAAAGAAAATTAACCAAATTGTTGAATTTTCCATAGTCAAATGATGAAATTTCTACAAAACAGTTGATTTTTGAATCCAAAAATATGAATTTTCAACAAAAAATTCCTTTTCAGCCATAAAATATGAATTCTCAACGACAAATATAACATATAATATTAGAAAAAAAAAGATTTTCTTTTTAAATAAAGAATAGTAAATTCATCCAAAAAGATGAATTTTCAAGAAAATAGTTACATTATAAATCTTCAACTCAAATAGTTGAACTTTTAGTAAAAAGAATCAATTTTTAACAAACAAAATTGTAAACCAAAGAGATGAATTTTCAACCAAACTGATGAATCTTCAACCAAAACAGGATTTTTTAAGCAATATAGTTCAACTTTTAGCCTAATAGTTGAATTTCTAATTCTAAAATATGAATTTTCAACAAGAAAAAAAGAATTTTTTACCGAATAGTTGAATTTTCAACCAAAAAGTAAGACTTTGTAACAAAATTGTTGAATTGTTAACAAAATAATTAACTTTTCAACCAAAAAATTGAATTTTTAAGCAAAAAATAGGAATACTCAACCAACAATATAATAGTAAACTTTTTAATCAAAAAGAATGATCTTTCAATAAAAATAGTTGAATTTTTTTACTGGATTCTTTTAACTCGTTTCGCATTTAAGTTGAAAACGAGAAAAAGGGGGAAAAAGATAAATGAATAGAAATTTTGATTTATTTTTAATACTTCGAAAATTTTAGCTTAGAAAACCGGAAATTTCGCTTAGAGGTAAAATCAATTTTTTACTGCACCTTTTTTTCATTTCGGACTGAACACACTTTTAAATCCGAACGTTAATACTAAGTTGTTCATATAAATGAGTATTAAAAGTATTATATATATTAGTATTTATATACATTAGTATAAATTTTATTTATACTTAAAAGTTTTTTGAATATTTTCAAATATTTAAAAATTGCCGCCCAGGTTGGGTGAGAGAAATCCAAGATGTCTGTACGCCGAGGGCCAAAGTGCATAGAACAAAGTTTCATTTTTTTTAAACTTGGAAAAGATTATTTTTCGCTATAAGTATATTTGGATGTCAACGGCGATACCACGCTGAAAACACCAGTTCCCGTTAGATCACTGAAGTTAAGCAGTGTTGGGCGCGGTTAGTACTTGGATGGGTGACCGTTCGGGGAATACTGCGTGTTGTTGACCCGTCGTGGGTGTGGTGGACCCACACGGTAGTATTTATCCACCTAGAAACACTACCCGAATCGAGTAGTGAGGCAATGAACTTTCGAGTTCGAAATGCTAATCAATTTTTTTTTTTTTTATAAGTATATTTGGATATTATTTTTTATTTTTATGAATTTATTCAGTTCAATAATAAAATAAATGATTTGTTGTTTTCTACGATTTTAGTATTTGACAGAGTCGATTTCGAAAAATAATATCCAAATGAACTTATAGTGAAATAGTATATTGTGCTACAAGTGCGGAAAGTCGGCAGTTCCACACGAGTGTGAAGTTTGCTGTACGAGCCAGAGGCGAGTCGAAGGGGAGTTGTAGGCGAGTTGGAAGCGAGCCGAAGACAAGCCGGAAACGACCCGAAGATGAGCCGATGTTTATAGTAAACTGTAAACAAATGCAGGAAATTTTCGATTTGAGAAACAATAAGAATAATTTTTTTTGTAATTTATGGTAAATTTTGGGATTTTATGGTACAATTACCAAAAATTACCGGAAATTTCCGGTAAATATTTATATTACCGAAAATTTCTAGAAATTCAAGGTATCCAAAGCTTTTTGGAAAAAATCCGAAAATTTCCGGGAAACGCTAAATTTCCGGAAATTTATTAAAAGTTGCTAAATTATCGGAAATTTCAGGTCTCCCAAGCTTTTTGGAAGGATTCCAAAAATTTCCAGAAATTTATGGAAAATTTCCGGTAATTTATGGAAAAATTCCTAAATTACCGGAAATTTCAGGTGGCCGAAGCTTTTTGGAAAAAATTTAAAAATTTCCGGAAATTTATGAAAAAATGCTAAATTTCCCAAATTTCCGGAAATTGATGGAAAATTGATAAACTTCGAGTTTGTCAAATCTCTATTCACTACTCATCATCATTCTCTCAAGCGTCAAATCATAATGAAGTGAGGTTATCATTCCGGCAGTCCTGGAAAATAAAATCGAAATGCGCAAGCGCAACAGCAAGAAAAAGTAATCTGGCTGGAAGTGCGCAAGCGCAGCAGCTAGAAAAAGTCTTTTTATAATTGCTTTTTAACACGGTTTTGGAATTGGTCACTTCCCGCACGCAATACATGCCTCGAAAAGCGAATATTTCGTGCGTGCGTTACAAAAAATAATTTTTTGTCAAGATATTAAAAAAAGACAATTTCGTTACATGCAATTGGCGAACCTATAATAAGTCCCAAGAACTAAAAAAATGTAATTGATTAAAAAGAGACAGAGATATCTCTATCTCTTTTTAACTGATGATAGTATTTTAGTTCTTAGAACTCATGGCAGGTTCGCTAGTGAGGTGCCTAGTTTTTGAATTATTGAATAATTATTTCACATAGGGTTGGCATCTAGGTTCCCGACCAATCAGATTTGCCATAAACCAACAAAGATACGAGAAAAGAATCTTACGTAAAATTTCAATTCCACGATTAATTCAAAACCCATGATCACATTTCATGGATTAATTCAAAACAGACCTAAAAAGCGTTTCCACAATCCTTAGAAAAAACATTTGAAATTGCGACCGTCAACATCTGAAAATGGGGACAAAATTCAAAATAAATATTAGTTTTTAGCAACTGTTGATAGTTAAGTACAGTTTATCGGTAAGGCAGATACCACCCGTTTTTAGTCGCTCTTGTTTTGTGTTCAAACACAACATGGCGGCATGTCGTCAGTCTGTGCTGTGTCGTGGTGAGTTTTCATTTTAAAATTAAAAAAATTATTAATATTTAAAAGTCTATGATCTCGTAGGATTTCGAATTTTGTAAGAATTTTGCATCGATTTGTGGCGAGTAAGGTGCAAAATTTTCGGAGTGGTTTCATCGAAAATTAGAATCTTAACCGACGGGACTGTGTTGGACACCTCTTCATATTCTATTTAATGAAGAGCACTCTACTTTCCTGCGATACTCCCTTTTTACAACGGTTCATAAGCAAAGCGATTCGCATACCGATGGCTCTTTCAATGATTCGCACAAAACGAAAGCCTTTTGCATTTGACTCCCGAAATTCCGAATTTCTGACCCAAAAAGCCTAATCATACCTAATGGAGTTGTCCCATTCAGAACTCCAATTCACGCCAATGCTTGCAACTCTCGAATTAAAAAACTTCCCAACAATTTATATTATTGCCTTTGTGCTCTTTCAATTCAATTTATTAACATTTGACACGTTTACCGAATTACCTGCTGGGAATTTCCCCGCCTCGTACATTCTCTTCCTTCCAGGAATTTGACGGTTTTATCCCTTTCAAGGGACTAATGCATTCCTGTCACTAATTTTATATCGGTTTTGTTTTCTTGTTTGTGCATTCCATTCAAGGTGTGTGAAAATTGACAAAGCGGTCAAAAAGTGTTAAAAAAAGTGTTTGTAAAAAGTCAATGTCAATTTGTTGTTGTGTTTTGCAACGTGGTATGACTTGGATATTATGATTGAAAATATTTGTTTTGGATTTTATTGAAACAGTATTTCATATTTTAAAAATTAGAAGTTAGATTATTATTTCAGAATTGAACTGAGAATATAGGTTAGTTTTATTTTAATGAGGGTTTTATTTTGTTCTAACCTCTAATTTACCTTGTTTTGCAAAGATTATTCTTAAGGTCTGAGTCAAGGTCTCGTAGGTGTCGAGTTTGTGCAAGGCCAAATAATTATTCGCACGATTTTGGGAAAAGGAAGTTATTATAGGGTTACCAGGTATTCTACTTTTCTAACATAAGATTGCCCTAGTTTCAGAATCCGGTTGGAAGACATTCTCTTCTCAAGATCTGCAAGTTGTGATTAGTTTAAAAAATAGCTTTCTTTAGTAATCAGGGTGTCTACTTACCTGGAATTGTCAGGGAATTTTTATATTTTTTTTTCATATTTGTAAAAATAGTTTTATGTGACTGGATTGAAACTATTTTGTTAAAAACTCGTTTTTGGCTGTTGAAAATTAGTTTTTTTAACTGAAAATTTAGCTATTCTATTTTTGGTTGAAAATTTAATTTCTTAGGTTGAAAAATCAAATATTTGAGTGAGAATTCATGTATTTTGTTGAAAATTGAAATCTTTTTGAAAAGTTGTCTTTTTTGGTAAAAAATTGATATTTTTGGTCGAAAATTCAATTATTCTGGTTGAAGATTTATTTTAGCTGAGCATTCGTCCTTTTAGGTAGAAAATTCGTCCTTTTAGATAGGAAATTAATCTTCTTAGTTGAAAATTCAAACATTGTTGAAAAGTCGTCTTTTTGGTTGAATTCAACTACATAGTTCAAAAATGAACTTCTTAATATATAGAACTCCTGAAAAAAACAACGAGAATTCAACGATCAAATTTGGACAAACACCACAAAATGCTCCTATTGCAATTCCTAAAAAACAAAATAAAAAAATTTGTTTCTTTGGATAAAAATAAAAAAGAAGAAAGAAAAATGAAAAAAAAATTAAAGGGGATTTGGTTGGTTGCCTTCTCATTTTTCTTTCCCCTTTTTTGTTTTTATCCAAAGAAACAAATTTTTTTATTTTGTTTTTTAGGAATTGCAATAGGAGCATTTTGTGGTGTTTGTCCAAATTTGATCGTTGAATTCTTGTTGTTTTTTTCAGAAATTCTATATATTGAATTGATTGTTGGACGTTAAATGGGATTTTGAATTTGATTGTGGTCTGATTTAAAATTCTTGAATTTCAATGAACTTCTTAGTTCAAGATTCACTTCTGTTGAAGATTCATCATTTTAATTAAAAATTGATCTCGTGGGTTGAAAATGTAACTATTTTTTTTGAAAATTCAACTAATCCAGTTTGAAATTCTATCATTTTAGTTGAAAAATCGTCTATTCGGTTGAAAATTATTTTTTTTTAATCGAAAAATTACATATTCTAATTTTGGTTAAAAATGTGTCTTCTCTTAGTAGAAAATTGGTCTTTTTTAGTTGAAAATTTGGTAAAAATTTTTTTTTTTGATTTAAAGTTCAACTCCTTCCGTAAGATATTCATCTTTTTAGTTAAAAATTCATTTTTTTTAGATTCAACTATTCCTAGTTTCAGAATCTGTTAGAAGATATTCTTTTCTCAAGAACTGCAAGTTGTGATTAGTTTAACAAATAGCTTTCTTTAGTGATCAGGGTGTCTACTCACCTGGTAAACCTGAAATTATCAGGGAATTTTTATTTTATTTTTTTTCATATTCATTTGTAAAAATAGTTTTATGTTACTGCACTGAAACTATTTTGTTAAAAACTCGTTTTTCGTTGTTGAAAATCAGTTTTTTTAACTGAAAATTTAACTATTCTATTTCTGGTTGAAAATTTATCTTTTTTAGTTGAAAATTCAAGTATTTGATTGAGAATTCATGTATTTTGTTGAAAATTGAAATCTTCTTGAAAAGTTGTCTTTTTTGGTACAAAGTTGATATTTTTGGTCGGCAATTCAATTATTCCGGTTGAAGATTTATTTTAGTTGAAAATTCGTCCCCTTAGGTAGAAAATTAATCTTCTTAGTTGCAAATTCAAATATTTGAGTGAGAATTCATGTATTTTGTTGAAAATTTA
>CAKNXH010062333.1:18442-34327 GCA_932178445.1 Andricus quercusramuli
CTTTTTTAGTGAAAATTAATTTGTTGTTGTTGAAAATTCAACTATTTCAGTTAAACATTCATTGTTTTAGTCAAAACTCGTCTTTTTGGTTTAAAATTCCAAACGACGCGAGATACGATAAAAGTCTGTAAGAGCAATTATTGCTTTCAAAAAGGCCTGCAAAATTTGTTTTGAACATTTTTTTTATAGTACTTTTTATTTTGGTTTTATTTATTTAAAATACAATGGAAAAATCAAAAATTCAAATTTCGAACCAAACAGCGCAAAATACGAGGAAAAGTTATAAAGAGCAATTATAGCTTTTGAAAAGTCCTTCAAAATTTCTTTAAACCATTTTTCAATAGTACTCGTCTTTTTTTAAATTTTTTTTGAGGATTTATTAATTTAATTTAAAATTCATCTATTTTGTTCAAAATTGACCTATTTCGTTAAATATTCGTTTTTTTTCTTGGTTGAAAATTAATTATTTGAACTGAAAGTTTAAAATAATCTGAA
The DNA here is from genome assembly GCA_932178445.1 of Andricus quercusramuli. Classification (NCBI taxonomy): domain Eukaryota; kingdom Metazoa; phylum Arthropoda; class Insecta; order Hymenoptera; family Cynipidae; genus Andricus; species Andricus quercusramuli. Next base: position 18,938 of record CAKNXH010062333.1, read on the forward strand.
ATGATTAGATAGGTTTTGAGTAGATCCCCTGGTAAAAAAGCTCGATTAGAGTAATCTTGTTCTCCTGTGCCAGAAAATCATATTTTTTTCAGAGTGCTTTTCATTTTTAGTGTATGGTTTTTTTCATTGTAAAGAAAGCTTTACTCGAAGAGTGAAAGTTTTTTAATTTTCATTATCATTATCAAGTATGATAAAGGTGCAGAAATAGCGTAAGTCGTGTAATAAAAGTTAAAACTTTCTTGTATCTATTACAAAATATATTTTAAAGAATTTTTATAAGCAAAAGGTCCAAAAATATGGTTAAGATTCAATTTTGCTCCATCTTCAAAGTTCGCTCTCCTTAAAATTTCAAAAGCAGAAATGGATTTTTAATATTCTGCAGTGGTTAAGTAGAATTATTTATCTCTTTTCTGAAGTAGAATTCCTTAATAAATGTATGGCCGTATGGATAATATTGTAAATCCAATTCTGTGATAAATGTATTTGATAAGTTATCAGGGTTGCTGTTGGACCGGGAAACCGAATTTTTTGGGTTGAGGACTCATCATTTTTATTAAAAATTCTTTTTTTAGGTGTAAATTAATTTTTTTATTGAAAATTCAATTGTTCCAGTTCAAACTTGAACTATTCCGTTGAAATTTTTTTAGTTGGAAATTAATTTTTTTAGTTGAAAATTCATTGAAAATTAATCTTCTACGTTGAAAATTGATCTTTTTTGTATGAAAATTCAACTACTTGGTTGAAAGTTAAACGCTTTTGTTAAAAATTGAGTTTTTTGTTGTTGAAGATCCATAATTTCAACTGAAAATTCATCTGGTTGAAAATGAATTGTTTTACTAAAAACTCATCTATTTCAATTGAAAATTTAATTAATTTATTGAAACTTTTTGTTGTTTGAAATTAATTTCTTATCTGGAAAATTTAACTATATCAGTTGAATATTCCATCATTTTTATTTGAAAATTTATGTATTTTATAGAAAACTCCCCTTTTTTGGTCGAAAATTAATCTTCTTGGTTGAAAATTCACTTTTTTGTTGTTGAAAATTCAACTATGCCCGCTATAAATTTATCATTTTAGTTGAAAATTCATGAATTTTGTCGAAAATTTACCTTTTTTGGTGGAAAATTAATCTCCGTGGATAAAGGTCATTTTTTTTTGTTTGAAAATTCAACTATTCCAGTTAAAGATTCATAATTTCAGTTGAAAATTCATCTTTTTGATTAAAAGTTTAACTATAAGAGTTAAAGATTCATAATTTCAGTCGAAAATTCATAACTTTGGTTGATAATTTAACCATTTTGTTGAAAAGTTATATTTTTTAGTTGAAAATTTCACTATTTCAGTTAACGATTCATTATTTTAGTTGAAAATTCATCTTTTTTATTTAAAATTTAACTATGCGAGTTAAATATTCATAATTTTAGTCGAAAATTCATAACTTTGGTGAAAAATTTAACAATTTTGTTTCAAAATTCCTCTTTTTTTGTTGAAAATGAAATTTTTTAACTAAAAATTTATCTTTTTTAGTTGAAAATTCCACTAAATTGTCGAAAACTAATTTTTTATTTTTCGAGATGCAACTATTTGTTAGAAAATTCGCGTATTTTGTTGAAAATTCAATTTTTTTTAGAAAATACATGTATTTGGTTGAAAATTCGTCTTCTCTTGTAATTTTAACTATTCCAGTCACGGTTCGCCAGAAGGAACATCAAATGAAAATGGCTTGTTGCCTTAAAATTCATATTGATAATGATTTCTAGGTGTACTGGGGATATTCTGCACTAGTTTTTAAAATCAGTTCACGTGGCCAATTTATTAAAAATAGGATTCGAATGAAAAAATATTATTTTACGATTATCAGAATTTTTTATTATATAAATATAATAATAAATAAGTAAACAACTGTCTCTCATTTGAATATTTCACATAATGTGATACATAAAGAGCACAAAGAAATTTATATGTCACGATTTTCTACATTCTGTTTACATTATTACTATGTATTTTTTGTTTTCTACTGTTAAAAGTATTTTAAATTGTTATAAATATGTCAAGTAACATTAATTTTAATGTTATTTAAATTATAGATAATTATCTTCTCATTTGCTATTATATTCATATAATGAAGAGATAATGATACTCGTAAAACGAGATTTTTTATTTAAAATGCTCTTTTTAATAAATTGGTCACGTGAACTGATTTTGAAAAGTAAATCAGAATATTCCTACTGCATCGAAAAATTATAATAAATATGAATTTTAAGGCAACAAACCATTCTCATTTAAAATCCATATCCTTTGTTAAAAATTGAACTATTTTGTTAAAAATTTGCTGTTTTTTTTTGTGCAAAATTATTTTCTTTAACTGAAAATTTAACTTCCATTTTTTATTGGAAATTTATCTTCTTTAGTTGAGAATTCAACTAATTTGTCGAAAATTAATTTATTCTTTTTCGAGATGCAACTATTTGTTACAAAATTCGTGTATTTTGTTGAAAATTCAATTTTTTTTATAGAAAATACATGTATTTGGTTGCAATTTCGTCTTCTTTTGTAATTTTAACTATTGCAATTAAAGATTCATCATTTTAAATGAAAATCCATATCCTTTGTTAAAAACTTGCTGTTTTTATTTTGTTGAAAATTAATTTCTTTAACTGAAAATTAAACTATTCCATTTTTTATTGGAAATTTATTTTTTTTAGTTGAAAATTCAACTATTTGGTTGAAAAGTGATATTTTTTAGTTATATATTAAACTATTTGATAGAAAATACGTGTATGTTATTAAAAATTCGTCTTTTTCGGTATCTTCAACTATTCCAGTTAAAGATTCATCATTTTAAATTGAAATCCATTTTTTTGTTGAAAATTTAACTATTTTGTTGAAAACTTATTTTTTTCTGTTTGAAGACTAATTTATGTAACTGTAAATTCATCTAATAAAGTTAAATATTCCATCATTTTAGTTGAAAATTCATCTCTTTGGTTGAAAATGAATTTTTTTAACTGAACCTTTAACTATTCCTTTTGTGATTCAAAACTTATCTTTTTAAATTGAAAATTCAAATATTTGGTTGAAAATTTGTCTTTTTTAGTTGAAATTTCGTATTTTTCGTAGAAAATTAATCGTTTTGGTTGAAGATTATGGATTGAAAATATTTTAACTTTCATTTGATATAGTTCTCACATTAATTTTAATTAAAGAAATATATATTTCCTTTTTTTGTGAAAAATTCATCGTTTTGGTTGAAGATTCAACTATTTGGTTAAAAATTTATTTATTATATTGAAAATGCAATATCTTTACTCGTAATTTTTATGGATTTAAAGTGTTTTACATTTAATTTGAATTAATTTGTGAAATTAATTTTAATCAAAGAAATATTTGTTTCCCTTTTTCTTATTTTTTTTCTGGATAAAAACGGCCACCCTGATTATGTATCTGAAGTTCTGAACGTTCAAGTGAACGATATATATTTTCCCAATTTTATTTAATCTAGAAAAATATTGTTTCCAATACAAATATACATTATAAGTTTCTTTTATAATTGTATTTACTTTCAAGGAAATAAACCACATGTTTTGCACTGTTTCTATTTTAAAAAGTTATCAATAAAAAATGTCGTTTATTTGAACGTTCAGAACTTGAAGCACATTGATAAATGATGAATGAGAGGGATGCTAACTAATGATTGTTTTTTTATGTTTTCAGTTTGTGTAATTGTTAGTTTAGGACATTTTTGAAACATACGCTCACTGTAAATTCAACATTAAAAAAAAGCTGAAGAAGAAAATGATAATATAGAATAATTGGAACGACACAACCACACTCAGCACGCATTGAAGACATCTGAGGATTTTCATGCCAACCACTTATCCTTTAAATCTCCAACGTTTTTGATCGATTCCTTTCATAAAGGATGACTGATGTTTAAGAAGAAACTCGGTTGTTCTCGAATACGCTAAATTGAATAATTATCAAATGAAGCAATTGTTACGAATGGAAAGTAGTATCGACGGTATATGATGTGCTAAGAATTTTGTACACAGATAGATTGATAATACTGGTATTAAGTGCATCTCGTTTGTATACTTTTTGCCGCGATACGCTTTATGAGAAGGAACTAAGTACAGAGTAGAGTGACCGTGATTACGGTTGGAGATTTGCTGATTTGCTGCTCTCCATTGTCAATGGGACTCGCACATCTACTTTCGGAGAGTGCCAACTTCGCTCGGAGTAATAATCCTGGTGCTTTTTGATCGACTATCGATGATACGTACTGAAATACTGCATACACCTTCCTTCCCACTTCCTGGTCATAAAGGAGCCTGCATTTCTGCGGCATTTCAAAGAGCCTTTCTTCCTCTTCGCTAAGTTGTCGTAAAGTCGTAATAGTAAACGAAGATATAAGGTACCAAGAACCATTCTGTGATATCTATGTTAAACACTTAAATAATTGAAAAGACTAAAATTTCTAAATATAAGTATATATATATCGTGCGAGAAACAGACGCAGAATTATTAAAAGGAATTACCTAATTGTAATCGAAAGAAAAACCAGCATCGATTTCAAACAATGTCCAGCAATCCTCAGTGGAAATCTTTCCAGCCGCCGATCATGAACTCTGACCCAGCAATACTCGATTACAAGTCCATGGCCATACAAAGTCCCAAAGCACCCTCGCCCCAATCCGCCAATACCTATCGGAATGGTACCAATTTTAGCGGCGATCATTACATGAACTCACCTTCAGATTGTGGCAAAAATTCGTCTGTTTTTGGAAACTATCCTACTCCACAGTCGCCGCGAAATGGATCCGCTAGGTTTCCTATCAGCACATTCACAGGGATGGAAGGTAACGTCGGATACACCGGCGAACCTGCATCTAACAATTCATCTTATCAGGATCAGTCCGGAAATCAAGGGACACGCGAAACAGGCATCATTGAAAAATTATTGGTAAGCTAATTATTTTTTTTAATTTTTATTTGTATATTCCTTTTTACAACAATTTTTTGATAAAAAAAAAGGAAGAAGAAAAGATTTCTTACAATAAAATTGAGGTAAAATTATGTAAACTCAATTTAAAGAAATCTTAAATTATTTATGAGCAACCCTGCAGATTGGAAAGAATCATGAGTTTAGTGTCTCTATTCATAAATTTTTTGAATTCAGATAGAAATGAAGTTCATTTTATCATGAATAATTTTCGCAAAAAAGCTAGAAAAAGATTCATAATCAAAAAATAAACATAAAAACAATCTATCTTTTCGGCTCATTAGAGACAAAATAACATAATGAAAAAAGAGGGGAAAAAGGGAAAAAAGTCAACCAAAAACCAACCTCTCACTTTTTCCTTTTTCCGTCCTTTTAATGCTTCAAAGAGGAACTTTTAAAATTTTAAATAGAAGAGAACGAATAAATATTTGGGTAATAATATTGAAAGATGTGATATTGATACAACTAGTACTTCTCTACCCTTAGCTTTAAGACCAGTTACTTCAACAATAGGTTCTCCGACTAGAAAATTAGAAGAATTATTGAGTCAAATTATTAACAAATCAATAGCAATCTCAAATACATCAATTAAAAACAGTCATAATTTCTTAAAACTAATTGACAATGTAATAATACCGCTAGAACATGTATTTGTATCTTTTGATGTAATAGCTATGTTTCCAAATATCCCTTAGGAAAGAGTTGAAATGGCCATACAAAAACGTTGGGAATTGATTGAAATTAATACCAAAATTCCGAAAAAACAATTTATTGATGCTATAAAATATGTATTTCATTCGGTATTCTTCAAATTCAATAATAATTATTATAAACAAAAGTTTGAAACTCCTATTGGATCAGTTTTATCACCTATTTTAGCTAAAATTGTTATGGAGGACTTAGAGAATGAAGTTTTTCAAAAAATTGATTTAAATATTGATTTTTATGCAAGATATGTTGATGATTCAGTACTTAGTGTACATAAAAATAATGTTAACACTCTTCTTAATGATTTCAACAGTATACACCGAAGATTACAATTTACAGTTGAAATTGAAACTGAAGAAAAATTAAATTTTCTAGATTTGACTTTAATTAAAACAGACGAAAGACATATTATAACTGACTGGCATAGAAAAAAGATTTGTTCAGGTTGATTTTTTTTTGCTTTCAAAAAAGTTATTTTATTGAAATGTGAAGAGTAATAACAATCTTTTAGTCTATTATGAAAGAAAAATCTCGTTTGGAAGAAATATTGCTACTGAAAAGTTTTTTATTTATCAAGATATAATTTATCTTTTGTTCATTATAGAATAAATATATTTCAAGGCACTTTTTCTAGACTGGTGCCAATTATTTTATAGATTACAATTAACAGACTTTAATATTATGAATAATTCTATAAGTTTTTTATTTCTTTTGCGCTAATACAGAATGTTAATGTATACATCTTTTTGTGATATTCCATTTACAAATTATAAAAATTATTAGTTGAAAATTTCGACGTTAATTCAGTTTCAGAATTAGAATGAGCCATGGCCATAGGATTTTAAATAATTCAATGATTTCAACAAATACGAAAGGTTTCGCAAACAAAAATTCAAGAAAGAGTTCACAAATATTTCTAAACATTCTACAAAGATTGTAATAATTTTAAAAAGGGTATAGTAAACCAGATTTCTAAAATTACAAAACATTTCAAAGATTTGAAACGTATTCAATTTTTTAAAGAAGATTTCACAAAGATTAAAAAAATTTTAATGATTTGAAAAAACTACGAAAGATTTTACAAAGAAGTCATAAGGATTTCACAAATTTCAAGTATTTCAAATATTTCAAAAAGGGTACAGTACACCAGGTTTCAAAGGTTTAGAATATTTCAAAGATTTTAAAGGATTTCAACATTTTTCAGATGATTTAAAAATATTTCACAAGGATTTTAAATATTTTAATGACTTTAAACGGATTCAAAAGATTTCACAAATATTTCAAAAAGGATACAGTACACCAAATTTCAAAGATTTTAAGCAATTTCAAATTTTTTTAGAAATTGAAAAGATTTCACAAATATTTCAAAGAATTAATAAGGATTTCAAAACATTTTGAAGATTTCAAACGATTTCAACATTTTTTAGAAGATTTCAAAAGATTTCAAAAAGCTTTCAAATATTTAAAATGATTTTAAATAAATATAAAGATTTCTCAAATATTTCAAAGATTCCATTACAAATGTATTAAAAATTAAAAAAAAAAACAAGAATTTCAAAGATTTTAGGAAGGGTATAGTACACCAGATTTCAAAGATTTTAAACGATTTCAATTTTTTTTAGAAGATTTAAAATTTTGTTAGAAGATTGCAAAAGATTTCACAAATATTTTTAAAAATTGATAAGGATTTCAAAACATTTTAAGTATTTCAATGATTTTAAATCAATACAAAAGATTTCAGAAAGATTTTACAAATATTTCAAATAATTCATAATGATTTCAAAAGATTTCAAAACATTAAAAAGATTTTCAAATTTCGTAGAAGATTTCAAAAGATTTCACAAAGATTTTAAAATATTCGAATGATTTCAAACGAATAAAAAAGATTTCACAAATATTCTAAAGAATTCATTTCAAAAGAGTTAAAGAATTTCAACAAAAGACACCAGATTTTATAACATTTCAAACATTTTAAACGATTTCAAAAGGTTTCCACAAATTTGTGAAGATTTGAAAAGATGTCAATGTTTTCAAAAGAACACAAAAGATTTCACAAAAAAAGAATAATGATTTCAAAAGAAAAAAAAATTACAAAGATTTCGAAGATTCTACAAAAATTTTTTAACATTCTAGAAGATATTTAAAGATTTCACAAAAATTTTAAATACTTCAACAGATTTCACAAAGATTTCAAAAGCTTTCTTTGTAAGCTGATGGTCAATAAAAAATGAAATGGCTTATTTTTTGCATGTATAAAAACAGTTATTTCATTATTTGATATAAAAAAAGTAGACGTGAAAAAACTTGATTTCTTGACCTGGAAAACCTAGAAAAGACCTTGAATTTTCTTTCTAAGAATCGCTGGACACCCTGATTTATAAGGTTTTAAGATATTTTAAAATATCTCACTGGATTTTATAAGATTTCCGAGGACTTTATTGATTTTAGGGGATTTTAAAGCTCTCCAGGTATTTTAATCAATGTTCCAGGATATCAGGAAATATCGCCAGATTTCATAGAATTTCCTGGTATATAATAATACTTTAGTGGATTTAATAGTATATTATGTACCTAGGAGTGAAACGGTCTTTTTATTTGAGAGTGAGTTTGGCAAACGCGTGAGGATAAAAAGATATTTCACTCTTCGGTAAATACGATACTTTACGTAACAAAGGTATGATTTACAAGTTTATCACATCTGAAATTTGGGGTTATTTTGATGTGGCCATAAACTTACACGGTCGATTGCGAATGCGCATGCGCGAAGTACAATTATGAGCCCATAATACTTACAGGAGTATTATGATCGCATTATTGAACTGTGCGCATGCACATTTGCTGTCCAGTCCTCCTGTCGTATAAACGGTTACTTTCAGAATTGAAAAGACGCTGATAAACGAGTAAATCATGCCTGCGTTACATAAAAGAATTTATTCAAAAGTAGTGAGTTATTTCGTTGGGTTTCTAAGATTTGAAGAGATTTGAAATTATTTTTTGGAATTATCCTGAATTCTTATTAATTTATCCTGGATTCCTTTGATTCTTTTTAATTTTTTTAAGTGACTTGAATTCTTCTAATTTTACTCCATTTTACTTAATTCAGTGGATTTTGTTGAACTTTTTAAAGTTTTATTTAATTGATCCTGAGGTATCAGTGGACAAAATGATCAAAAGATTTGAAACGTATCAAACTATTTTTTCAAATTCCTTGGCATTTTCATGATCTTTAAACAATTTCAAAAGATTTGAAGGGATTTCAAATATTATAGTTTATTTTAAAAGATTATAAAGAAATTGATAATGGTTTTCAGTCGTTTAATGAGAGTTCAAATATTTTATCCTAACTTCTTTTTAATTCTTTTGAATTCTCTTCAATGTTTCTAAACTCATTTCAAACGTACTCAATTCAATGCTTTTTTCCATATTTTTGAATTGTTCTCAATTTTCTTGATTGTTTTTTTAAATTCAGCTTGATTTTTTATGAATTTCATTGAGTTCTTCTCAATCCTGTTAAATTGCTCTAAATTCACTAAAATTTCACTAAAATAATTGGATTTTTTCAATTTTAACAAATGCCTACAATTAATTTGATGTTACTTAATTCAATGGATTTTTTTCAACTTTTTTAAGTTTTAGTTAATTAATCCTGAGGACTATTTGACAAAATGATTATTTTAAGGTATTTTGAAAGATTTCAAGGCATTTTCAAGAGATTTAAACAATTTCAAGTGATTTCAAAGGGGTTGAAAGGTATTAATTCTTTTGAAATATTTCAGGGTATTTTGTAAGATTCCAAAAAATTCCAAAGGATTTTACAGGATTTCCGTGGATTTCAATGATTTTATGGGGTTTTAAGAGCTTTCAAGGTATTTTAATAACTTTTCCAGAATTTTAGGAAGTATCTTCAGATTTCATGTAATTTCACGGGATTTTATTGTATTTTAATGGATTTTAACGAATTTATTCACAAGAAATTTCGTTGGATTTCAAATATTTCCATATATTTTTAGCAATTTATTTGGAATTCGCCCTGATTTCTTTTAAATTATTTTGAATTCTTCTAAATTCACTCAGTTTTACTCAATTCAGTGGGGTTTTAGAAAGTTTTTGTTGAATTCATCTTGAAGTCTTTTAAATTCACCTTGAATTCTTAGGCATTTCATCAAATTCCTTTAAATTGTCTTTATATTTCTTCACTAATTTCAAACTTAATTCAATAATTTTTTCATATTTTTTAATTGTTTCCAATTCACTTGATTGTTTTTTAAAATGCAGTTTGATTTTTTATAAATTTCATCGAATTTTTCTCATTTCCCTTAAATTCACTCAAATTTTATTGTAATAAATGGAATTTTTTTCGAGTTTAAAGATTTTCTCCAATTCTTTTGAAATTAACTTGAATTTTTTTGTAGCCATTAGTCACTTTCTTGGTTAGAAATTAGTAGGGTTCCAAAGATTTGAAGAGATTTGATTTTTTTAAATCATCCTGAATCCTTTTAAATTCTTTGGAATTCTCTTGAATCTTTTTAATTTTTAAAAGTTTTTATTAAATTGATCCCAAAGTCTTTTAACCTCGCCTTAAATTCTTCGACATTTCATAAAAATATTTTGAATGCCTTGAATTTTTCTAAGTTCATTTCAAATTTACTGATTTCATTGAAGTTTTTTTCATATTTTTAAATTGTTTCCAATTCATTTAAATTCTTTGGAATTTAGCTTGAATTTGTTTTGAGTCTTTTGAATGTATACTGAATTTTTAACCCCTTGAGCGCGAAAAAAGTACCCTATGAGCGTGACAAAAAGTACCCTTTGGTCCCTGTATTTTACCACAAGATTAAAATTCTGTTCTTTGAATATTAATGGCCAGGGAATATGAAAAATTGGTCAGGGAAAAATTAGGGAATTTTGAAAATTAAATTTTTTGGCCATTCTTGTTAGTAGTTCAGCTTTCTTACATTTCTACTTCTTTTTTTTGTAATTGCTTTCTCCTGACGATTATATTTTTAGTTAAGATTTTTATTATTTGGTTGAAAATTGGAAGTTTAACTTTTTTGGTGGAAAATTAACTTTTTGTTGAAAATTCTTTCTTGGTTGAAAATTCAACTATTTGGTTGAAATTTGATATTTTTAGTTGCAAATTCGTCTTTTTGGGTGAAAAAGCAATATTCTTGGTTTGAAACGTCCTCTATTTTTGTTCAAAATGCAAGTATTTGATTGAAAATTGAAAAATAAATATAAATAATAAATAAAGTCTAAATAAATATATAATAAATATACAAAAACTTCTTTTTTTGGCTTTAAAGATTAACAATTTGGTTGAACTTTTTTTCTTTCTTGACTGAAAGATCTTCATTTGTTGAAAATTCGTCTTTTTAGTTGGAAAATGCATTATTTTGACTTAAAATTAATATGGTTGAAAATTGGACTATTTTGAAAAAATCCTTTTTTGTGTTGAAAATCAATTTTGAACAGAAATTCATCTCTTTGGTTGCAAATTTAACTACTTTTTAAATCAGATTTCAGATTTTTGTCTTTAAAATTAAACTGAAATCTTTTTCGGTTTAAAATGCATATGTCTGTTGAAAAAAAAACTTCTTTGGTTGGGGATTCAACTATTTTGTTTGAAAATTCGTCTTTATGTATTTCGTTCAACTGTTTTTCATTTCAAATTAAACTCTTTTTTGGTTGAAATGTCTACTATTACATTATTTGTTGAGGATTCATCTTCTTTGGTTGAAAATTCATTTGTTTTCTTTGTTGTTGAAAATTAATTTGTTTAACTGAAAATTGAATTATTCCAGTTGAAGATTCATCATTTCAGTCGAAAATTTATATATTTGGTTGAAAGTTTAATTACTTTTTTAAAACTTTTTGTTTGTTTGAAAATTTATTTTTTAGACTAAAATATAATTGTTTCATTTTTGATTGAAAATTCGTTTTTTTATTTATTTGAAAATTCAACTACATGTGTAAAAGTTTAATCACTTTGTTAAAAAAATTTTTTTAAGGTTCATCTCTTTGGATGCAAATTTAACTATATTTTGTTGAAAATTCGTTTTCTTTGTAGAAAATTAATTTTTTAACTGAAAATGTAACTTAACCATTTTTTGTTGGAAATTTTTCTCTTTGGTTGAAAATTCAAACTACTTCTTTAAAAATTCGTCCTTTTTATCGACAATTTAACTATTTCAGTTGAAGATTCATAATTTTAGTTGAAAATTCATCTCTTTTGTTGAAAGTTTAATTACTTTATGTAAAACTTTTTTTTTTTAGAAATATTTTTGTTAGCTAAAAATGTAATCGTTCCATTTTTGGCTGAAAATTTCTTTTTTAAATTGAAAATTCAGCTACTTGGGTAAAATTTGAACCACTTTGTTAAAAAAAAAAAAAAATTTCCGGTTGAAGGTTCATCTCTGGTTGCAAATTTAATTATTCTTTTGAAAATTAAAGGGTGGCAGTACAGGTATAGATAATCAATATTTTTCCGAATATTTGTTTATTGCATAAAAAATTCTTAAAAAATCAGATACAGGTTGTGATAAAAAGATTGGTTCGAATTCTCATTTTTTCATAAAGTAATTTAATAAATAAATAATTTAATAAAGTAAAAATGTAATTTAAATTTCAGTAAAAAAAAGCGTAGTATTCTAGGGCAGTAATAATTTTGTTCTTCCTTTGACGATATTTTTAGAAATTATTATTTCATCTTCATCTTTTTTCTGTTCAAGATTAATTTTTTAACTGAAAATTTCATTACTCCAGTTGTACAAGTTTCATCTCTTCAGCTATAAAACCCAATTTTTTTTTGTTTGAACAGTATTTGTTTTCTATTGAAGAGTACCATTATATTTTTTGTTGAAAATTCATCTTTTTTGTTTAAAAATTGTATTATTCGGTTGAACATTAATTTATTTCGTTGAAAAAATCACTAAGCATGTTTGGTTCAAAATTCAACTGCTTTACAAAAAATTCGTCTTTTGGCTTTAAAGTCCAACAATTTGGAGAACTTTTCTTTCTTTCTTGACTGACAAATTTTTATTTGTTGAAAATTCGTCTCTTTACTTGGAAAATTTTTAATTTTAGTTGGAAATCCATCTCTGGTTCAACATTTTATATTTTTCATGAAAATTCGTTTATTTTATGTTGAAAACGAATTTTTTTAAGGAAAAATTTAACTTTTTAATTTTTGTTTTAAAATTCATCATTATTGGTTCAAAGTTCAACTATTTGGTTGTAAAGGCAACTGTTTGGTTAAAAATGAATTTTTGGATGTTGTTGAAAATTCAACTCTAATTGAAATTCATCTTTCTTGATTGTAAATTATTTTGTTTTTAAATTCTTTTTTTCCATTTTAAAAGTCATCTGTTTCCTAAAACATTTTTTTGTTTTGTTTAATTCGACGATTTAGTTGAAAATTTAATTATTTTGTTGAGAATTCGACCATTTGGTTAAAAATTCATCTTTATTGGTAGGAAATTTAACAATTTGTTTGAAAATTCAACTATTTTGTTGAAAAGTCATATGTTTTGGTCTGAAATTTAATTGTTTGTTGAAAATTCGTCCCTTTGGATTGAAAATTCATCTTTTATGTCAGAAAAGTAATTTTTTTGTTAAAATAAATTATTTTTAAGCGTTAAAAAATATTAAAATGCTGTTCTTTGAATATTATCTAATGGTCAGGTAAAATAAAAAATTGGTCAGGGAAAAGTCCGGGAATTTTGAAATTTATGTTTCTTGGTCACTCTGTCCCTAGACTTTTCTTCCTTTTATCTTTTATTTTATTCTTGTAGAATTAATCTGACCTTTTTCTCTATTTATTTTCAACATTAGCACTCATATGGATTCATCCAGTGCTGCGAAAGACAGGCAAGATTATTCTTCCACTTCAGCCAGTTTAGCGGAAACATTGAACACCTGAAAATCGGAGATCCGGTGGAATTCGAAATGACGTATGATCGAAGAACCGGCAAACCCATTGCGAGTTTCGTCAGCAAAATCGCTCCAGAGGTGGTGAGTTGACGAATTCCGTTGTCTTTACTATATCATTCTATACACTCATTTCCCCATTCCCCTTTCCCTCCTTTTTCAAAAAAGAATTAATCTTTTTCCCCCTGTTTTCAAGAAACTTCCCCTTTTTTTTGTGCTTTCCGCTTAAATGCGAATTGAATTAAAAGAACCCAATAAGAGATTTCCGGGTTGAGCGGGTATCGGAGAGCATGTCTCGCGACAAGCTGAGTGAAATTTAGACAAAAAAGCAACAATTTGGGATCGTACAGGACCAGTTACCGAAATTACTGAAAGGTGCTGAGGGGAAAACAATGAACCAAATGCATGGGACAAAACTTTATTTTTGTAATATTTTCGTAATGAGTAATAATGATTATCATTTTATTATTTCTTTAAATAGTACTTAAAAAATAAAAACTATTTTTCAAGCACACTTATATAGAAAAAATTAGTTTTTACGAAGATATTAGCAATATAGGGGAAAAAATGGACCGAATCCCATGCATTTGGTCCCCTGTTTTCCCCTCAGGGGTATCGTAGTTCAAATAAATCCAATAGATGGAGCTCCGATCAGGTAGGCCTGTTTTTGCGTTGTTATGTATAGCAAAAATACTAAAATTTATTTAAAACATGATACTTTTTATCAAAATTAAAGAACCTAGTTTTCAGTAACAATAAGCGCAGCTGTAATTAATAATAAAAAAAATTCATGAAAACATGTAATTTATCATTAGGAAAATTGTATACAAAGATGAGTATTTTGAAAACAGTTTGAATTGTATTCATATGTTTCTATTGTTTATCTTGCCAATGTAATTAATTATTTTATAAACAATTATAATTTTTATAAATTTTAAACATTCGCTGATATTATGTAATTTACGTAATTTTTTTTTTAAACTCTAGAATTTTTTTAAATATTTTTTGAATTTTTTTTTGAATATTTCAGATGTATCAAAAAAGAATTTAGAAGATTAAAAAAAATTCTAAAGGATTTTACAGTAGAGTACAAACATTTTGAGCCTTGTAAAAAGACTTTTAGAAGTTTGGCAGAAATAAAAAATATTTGATAAATTTTCGGAAATGCTTCCAAGTTTTAAAATATTTCAATTCTATTGAAAACCTCTTAAATTCCTAAAAATATTTTTAGCTGACTGAAATTTTTCTTGAAATTTTGCAAAATCATTCAAAATATAGAAAAATTACCTTAGCATTTTCCAAATTTTTCTAGGAATTTTAAGAAAATTTGTTTATTCACTTGAAACCTTTCAAAATTCTTTTAAATCTTCTAAAGTTTTGGTTTGAAATCTTTTTTAAAAATCTGTCTTTTTATAAAACGTTTTGCAGTTCAAAATACTTTTTTAATCTCTTCGAATCTTCTAAATATTTCTTGACTTTACTCGATTTTTCATTTTTTTATATTTTTTAATCTTACAAAATTGAAAAATATGGGTTTCAAATCTTCTACTCTTTTTCGAAATTTGAGTAAATTTTTTGAAATGTTTTGAAATCTTGCAATTTTCTCTTAAAGTTCATTTTTCGAAATAAAAAATCCTGAAAAATTTCCCCATATATCTTAAGAAAATTCTTTTTTAATCTTGAAAAATTGTTCAACCCTCTAATATTTTTGAAATTATACAAATTTTTCATGAAATATTCTTAAATATTCT
>CAKNXH010062333.1:68248-80530 GCA_932178445.1 Andricus quercusramuli
GTAGTAGGAAAAATGATTTTTTTTCTGACAGATTAAGCCGTCTAGTTAAAATTTTCAGTAGATACTTATTAAATATATTATTATTTTTTGATTGAAAAAAAATTTAATACGTTCTAGAATTTAGACAATTTTCAAAAACTACCAAAAACCAGCTTTTAACAGTTCGGTAAATTTAAGCGTAGCTTTTAATGGATTTTAAATATTTTCGCTTTAAATATACATTCCCTATAATATTTAATTAATGTAAAGATTTATCAAAATTTAAACTGGTCTTTTTTATTTAAAAATCAAGATAATTTTCTATTAAAAAGATTTCTAGAAGTTTCAAACTGAAGATTTTCTGAATTATCAATTCTACATGTAAAGTTTTCAAACATAAATAATAGATATTTAATCAAATTTGAAAAAAATATCATTATTTAAAATCCAGCAATAGGTGGCTAATAATATTTATGGAAACAGTTAAAATCTCCAAATGCATAACAAATATTGGCATCCATAAAAATATTAAAATTACGAAAGTAATAATTTTTGTTAAGACCGTGGCTAGGTTTACTGGAATTTTTAAATAAAATTTTGGATTTTTAAATAGTTTATGTTTCTAATATGAGAAAATACAAAATCAGGGACTTAAAGTCCCGCGTGCATTTTATATAAACTGTTTTCTTTAGAGAAATTTAATGGATAATTTTAATTTTATTTACATTTATAGAATTTCAAATGATTTCTACGCATTTTAATGCACTTTCACTATTTTCAAAGACGTCAAGGTATTTTAAGGGACTTTTAAGAATTTCTGGAGGACTTTAGGGAATAAATTTTTATTTCAAAGAATTTCTACGAATTTTAACAGTATCAAGGGATATGAAGGACAAACTAATTTCAAACGATTTGAAAGATTTCAAGTTATTAAAAAATTTGCCGAAGAATTTCAAGAGATTTCGTTAAAAAAAATTAAAACTCTCAGTCTTAAAAAAATTGTTATGGTATACGCGTGCATTTTATTCAAACAGATTTTTTTGTTGGATAAATTTAATGAATACATTTAATTTATATCCAAGTAATTTCAAATGATTTTCACTTATTTTAGTAGATTTTCACGATTTTAAGAGATTTTAACGTATTTCCAGATAACTTTAGAGTATAAATTAAATTTTATTTCAAGGGAAAATCTGGAAATGTCATGAAATTTTTTGTGAAGTCAGGTAATTTTTTCGAGAGCGTGATGAAATTTTTTTTTAAATTGTAATATAAAATTAAATAACAATTTTTTTGTATTTGTAAGAATAGTTTTATATTACTGGATTAAACTTTTTTTTTTTTGAAAATTCGTTGTTTGGTTGGAAATTAGTTGTTTTTTTTTAACTTAAAATTTAACTTTTCTATTTTTTATTGAAAATTCAACTTTTTTTAGTTGAAAATTAAACTATATAGTTAAAAAGTCATGTATTTTGTTAAACATTCGTCCTTTTTGGCAAAGAATTAATCTTTTTAGTTGAAAATTCAAATCTTGTGGAAAAGTCATATTTTTTTATTGTAAGTTAAACTCTTTTTGTTAAAAATTTATTTTTTTGGTTGGACATTCATTATTTGAATTGAAAATTCATCTCTTTGGTTGAAAATGTAACTACTTTGTTGGCAATTTGTTGTATTTTTTGTTGAATATTCATTTTTTTAACTGAAAATTTAACTATTCCAGTTGAACATTCTACCATTTTAGTTGAAAATTCGTCTCTTTGATTAAAAATTAATTTTTTAAATAAAAATCTAAGTATTTAATTTTTGGTTGATAATTTATATTTTTTAGTTAAAAATTCGTCATTTTGGTAGAAAATGAAACTTCCTGGTTGAAAATTCAGCTATTTTGTAGAAAATGAATCTTTTTTGAATAAAAATGCAACTGTTCGCTTGAAAATTAATCTATTATGGTTGAGGATTAAACTATTTTCTTAAAAGTTTGAATTTTTCTAATGAATTCAATTTTTTTATATACATTAAAATCTTTTTTGGTTGATATATCAACTATCACATTTTTCGTTGAGAATTCATCTTTTTTGATCAATTCAGCTGTTTTTTATTTAAAATTATATTCTTATTTAATTGAAATATAAAATTTTACATTTTTCGTTTAGAATTCATTTTTTTAAATTGAAAATTCAACTGCTTAGTTTAAAAATGAACTTCTTTGTTCAAAATTCACTTTTTTCTTGAAGATTCATCATTTTGGTAAAAACTTCATCTCTTCGGTTACAAATATAACTATTTCGTTGAAAATTCAACTAATCCAGTCAAATTTTAATTATTTTAGTTGAAAAATAATTTTTTTAATTAAAAATTTAACTGTTATTTTTTCTGGTTAAAAATTGATCTTCGTTAGTTGAAAATTTGGTAGAAAATTCATTTTTTGCTTGAAAATTCAACTTCTTCAGTTAAATATTCATCATTTCAGTTGAAAACTCACCATTTTGGTTGAAAATTTACCTACTTTTTTTAAAAAGTTTGTTTTTATTTTTGATAAAAATTAATCTATTTTTGATAGAGAAACTATCTTTTTTAGTTGAAAATTCAACTATTTGGTTGAAAATTCATGTATTTTCTTCAAAATTCCTTTTTTTTTGTAGAAGATTCATCTATTTTGTTAAAAATGAAATATTTTTACATAAAATGTTTGGAATTAGAAGCGATTTAAATTTAATTTAATATGTTATTCACATTAATTTTACTTAAGAGAATATATTTCCCTGGTTTTGTAAAAAGTCTCATTATTTCCCCTGTTTTCAAAGAGTTTCTACTCACCTGGAAAAGATATTTCATTTCAAAAATTAATTATTCGAGTATGTACTGAATTTTAAGTATAAGAAGATAAAACAAAAATTTGTTTGAATTATTCAAATTCATGGACTTTAGGAACAAATTCACTATTTTTCCACATTTAGACACTTAGAATTACTGAAAAGAACAATATTTATATTAAACTCTTAAAATTTTTTACATATTTCGGGTCGATTGTTATAAAAAATGCGAAATTATACCTGGAAAAATCTTGAGATACCTGGAAAAAACCTGGAATTATCAGGGAATTTTTTTCAGTATTCCAGTAGACTCCCTGAATTAAGTTTTCAAAATTTGTCGACTTTTTACAGCCATTCTAGTTGATCCGAGGCCTGCGAGATTTATATATATAGATTTATTATTTAAAAAATGTCCTGCTACTATTTATGTACTATTTTTTTAAATTTATACCACTGACTGAATATTAGTCTAATCGCTGTATTTGATTTTCAGGATCCCACATCTTCATTTTCGAACAGCAGACAAAGTGCGATTAGATTGAAGCATCTGCCAGCGGGCAGTGTTCAATTCGAAACTGTCATAGAGTCAGACGTGTTAGGTAATGTGATTCAGAATACAAATGGCAACGAACCTGGTCTAATCGGGTACCTGAAGGAAGGTCAGCAGAAGAGCATTATTTTCTTTACGAAGGACTGCGATCCCAAAAGTATTCCAAAGCTCGGAGACGAGGTAGATAAAGAAATTTTACATTAGAACATTAATACAGACTTCACACTCTTCACCCTATTCCCTTCTTTTCCCCTTTTTAAAGAATTTCTCTTTTCTCCTCTGTTTTCTAGAAAATAGCCCTTTTTCTCGATTTTACGCTCAAATGCGAACTGAATTATTAGAACCCAATAAGAAAATCTAACTTTTTTGGTTAAAAATTCTACTATTTAGTTGAAAACTCAACGTTTGGTTGAAGGTTGAACTATTTTGTTGAAAATTCTTTTTTTTTTGTTGTTAAAAATTAATTTTTTTCTAGCTAAAAATTTGACTATTCCTTTTTTGGTTGAAGATTTACTTAGTTGAATGATTGATTTAGTTGACTGTTTCATTAAAAATTAATCTGTTTTTGTCGAGGACTTACAAGATTTTGTTGAGAATTCGTCATTTTTTTGGCTTGAATTTAATTGTTTTTTATTTGAAATTGAAATCTTTTAGGGTTCAAATATCAGAAATTACATTCGTCGTTGAGAATTCATCTATTTTGGTTGAATTAAATTGTTTTTTATTAAAAATTCAATTTTTTTGTTGAAAATTTATCTTTGTATTTGAGAATTCAACTATTTGGTTGAAAATTCGACTGTTTTTGGTTCAAGTTTAATCTTTTTATTTAAAAATTCTACCATTTAGTTGGAAATTCTTTTTTTTTTTTTAGAATTCAACAGTTTGGTTACAAATTCTACTGGTTTGTTGAAAATTCAATTATTTTATGGAAAATTGAACTATTTTGTTGATGAGTATTCTTTTCGTCAAAAATCCAACTGCTTTTCAAATTTGTCATTTTAATTTTTTATTGTGTTGTCATGTTTATGTGTCATTTTGGATAGATAATTCGTCTTTTTTGATTGAAAATTCATCTTTATCGATGGAAAAGCACTTGTTTGAAATTTTATCTTTCGTCGTTGATTATCGTTTTTTGTTGAAAATTCGTCCTTTTGGCTTGTAAATTCAAATATTCGGTTGAAAAATCAATTATTTGCTTGAAGATGCATCTTGGTACTTTAAAAATTCAATAACTTAATTATAAATTCATCTGTTTGGTTACAAATACAACTATTTTATCAAAATGTAAAATATTTGTTGAAAATTTCACTATTTTGTTGAAAAGTCGTCTCTTTTTGGTCGAAAATTCAACTGTTTCGTTGAAATTCGTAATTTTTGATAGATAATACGTCCTTTTTGATTGAAAATTCATCTTTGTCGGTAGACAAGTTCTTAGTTGAAAATTCACCTTTCTTGGTTAAAAATTTATCTTTTTTTTCTGTTGAAAATTCAACCAGTAATCTTTTTTGGTCGATAATTTAACTGTTTTGTTGAATATTCGTCTTTTTATATAAAAAATTCATCCTATTGGATTGAAAATTCAACTGTCTTCTAAAAAATTTGTTCTTTTGGCTTAAAAATTTAAATATATGATTGAAAATGAGACTGTTTTTGGTTAAAGTTAAATTTTTTTACTGAAAATGCAACTGTTTGCTTGTAGGTTTATCTTAGTATGTTGAAAGTTCAACTGTTTTGTAGAAAATGTAATAAATGTATTGAAAAGTCATCTTTTTGGTCGATAATTCAACTTTCTTATTGAAAATTCATCTTTTTGGGTAAATAAATCGTCCTTTTGGATTGAAAATTTATTTCTGTAGAAAATTAATCTTTTCTTGTGGAAAATTCAACTATTTTTTTAAGAAGTCATCTTTTTTGGTCGAAAATTTAACTTTTTTTTCTAATTCGCCTTTTTGGCCTGATGATTCAACTATTTGTTTAAAAATACAACAGTTTGTGGTTGAAGTTTAATCTTTTTTATTTGAAAATTCGGCCATTTATTTGAAAATTCATCTTTGTAGGTTGAAAATAAAACTATTTTGTTGAAAAATCATCTTTCTTGATTGAAAATTTATCTTTTTTTTTTCTTTTGTTGAAAATTTAACCAATATTGTTAAGAAGTCATATTTTTTGGTTGAAAATTTGACTGTTATGTGGAAAATTCGTCTTTTTGTATATAAAATTCGTCCTTTTGGCTTGAAAGTTCAACAATTTGGTTGAAATTTCGACTGTTTTTGGTTATAGTTAAATTTTGTTTAAATTCAACTACTTGGTTAGAAATTAACCTATTTTTTTGAAAATTTAATGAATTTGTTGAAAATTTAACTATTTTATTGAAAAGTCATATTTTTTGGTCGAAAATTTAACTGTTTTGTAGAAATTCGTCATGTTTGGTATATAATTCCTCCTTTTGGATTGAAAATTCATCTTTATCGATAGAAAAGTTTCTAGTTGAATATTCGTCTTTTTGGCTGATGATTCAACTATTTGTTTAAAAATACAACAGTTTTTTTATTGAAGTTTAATATTTTATCTTTGAACATTCGACCATTTAGTTGAAAATTCATCTTTGTAGGTTTGTAGGTTTTTGGTCGATAATTTAACTGTTTTGTTGAATATTCGTTTTTTTATGTAAAAAATTCGTCCTATCGGATTGAAAATCAACTGTTTGGTTGAAAATTCGAATTTTTTTGTTAAAGTTTAATTTTTTGTTGTTGAAAGTTCATCTTTTTGGATAAGTAAATTGCCCTTTTGGATTGAAAATTCATTTTTGTAGAAAATTAATCTTTTGTTGTTGAAAATTCAACCATTTTGTTAAGAAGTCATTTTTTTTTGGTCGAAAATTTAACTTTTTTTTGTTAAAGTTTAATTTTTTTTACTGAAAATTCAACTGTTTGCTTAAAGATCCATCTTAGTAAGTTGAAAGTTTAACTGTTTTGTAAGAGATTTAATAAATGTATTGAAAAGTCATTTTTTTGTCGATTATTGAACTTTTTTGTTGAAAATTCATCTTTTTGGATAAGTAAATCGCCCTTTTGGATTGAAAATTCATTTTTGTAGAAAATTAATCTTTTGTTGTTGAAAATTCAACCATTTTGTTAAGAAGTCTTTTTTTTTGGTCGAAAATTTAACTTTGTTTAATTTGTCTTTTTGTTTAGAAAATTCGTCCTTTTGGATGGTTTATTTTTATTTTTTTTTAATTTCAACTATTTGCTTTAAGGTTCATCTTCGTAGGTTCAAAATTAAATTATTTGGTTACAAATGCAACTATTTTGTTGAAAATTTAACTATTTTATTGAAAAGTCATCTTTGTCAGTAGAAAAGTTCTTACTTGAAAATTCATGTTTTTGATTGAAAATTCAAATATCTTTATAAACATTTTCAAAATATTCGTCTGTTTGGCTTAATGATTCAACTATTTGTTTAAAAATACAACACTTTTTGGTTGAAGTTTAATCTTTTTTTTTTGAAAATTCGACCATTTAGTTGAAATTCAACTTTGTAGGTTGAAAATTAAACTATTTTGTTGAAAAGTCATCTTTCTTGGTTGAAAAGTTATCTTTTTTGTTGTTGAGAATTCAACAAATATTGTTAAGAATTCATCTTTTTTGGTCGCAAATTTGACTGTTATGTTGAAAATTCGTCTTTTTGTATATAAAATTCGTCCTTTTGGCTTGAAAATTCAACAGTTTGGTGGAAATTTCGACTGTTTCTGGTTATAGTTAATTTTTTTTAATTCAACTATTTGGTTACAAATACAACTATTTTTGTTGAAAATTTAATGAATTTCTTGAAAATGTAACTATTTGATTGAAAAGGCAAATTTTTTGGTCAAAAATTGAACAGTTTTGTTGAAATTCGTCATTTTGGGTATATAATTCGTCCTTTTGGACTGAAAATTCATCTGTATCGGTAGAAAAGTTCCTAGTTAAAAATTTGTCTTTTTGGCTTGATGGTTCAACTATTTAGTTAAATATACAACAGTTTTTCGTTGAAGTTTAATATTTTTTCTTTGAAAATTCGACCATTTAGTTGAAAATTCAACTTTGTAGGTTGAAAATTAAACTATTTTGTTGAAAAGTCATCTTTCTTGGTTGAAAAGTTACCTTTTTTATTGTTGAAAATTCAACAAATAATGTTAAGAAGTCATATTTTTTGGTCGAAAATTTGACTGTTATGTGGAAAATTTATCTTTTTGTATAAAAAATTCGTCCTTTTGGCTTGAAAATTCAACTATTTGGTTGAAATTTCGACTGCTTTTGGTTATAGTTAATTTTTTGTTAATTCAACTATTTCGTTACAAATACAACTAATTTAGTTGAAAATGTAACTATTTTATTTGAAAAGTCATATTTTTTGGTCAAAAATTGAACAGTTTTGTTGAAATTCGTCATTTTGGGTATATAATTCGTCCTTTTGGATTGAAAATTCATCTTTATCGGTAGAAAAGTTCCTAGTTGAAAATTTGTCTTTTTGGCTTGATGGTTCAACTATTTAGTTAAAAATATAACAGTTTTTCTTTGAAGTTTTATATTTTTTCTTTGAAAATTCATCTTTGTAGGTTGAAAACTGAACTATTTTGCTGAAAGATCATCTTTCTTGCTTGAAAATTAACTTTTGGTAGAAAATTAATTTGTTTTTGGTTGAAAATTCAACTGTTTTGTTGAAAAATTCTTAAAATGTTAAGCATTTCATATTGAATTCAATATGGTTCGTATACCTTTGTTTTATTAAAAAGAATTCATTCCCCTATTTCCATAAAAAAAATCACCCTATTTCCTCTGTTTTGATAGCAATTTGGGCTGTAAACTCTGTTAAGAGTAACTTGATCTGATGATTCAATGCTCGTATTTTTCATTCGATGTTGCAGGTTCAATTTAGCATCTGCCAAGTGAAACGAAACAAGGAACTTGTCGCCGTAGACATATCGCAGCAAAATCCCACTCCTGCAGAGAAACCGACCGAAAAAATTACTGAAAAAACCAACGGAAATAAAAAGTTAATTTCACAAACTTATCAAGGTTTCATAGCTGCACTCAAGGATGGGTTTGGATTCATCGAAACGGTGAATCATGAGAAAGAAATATTTTTTCACTTCAGCAATTTCGAGGGCGATGCTGCCAATCTGGAGTTGGGTGCCGATATCGAGTGCACAATTAGCTCAGGGAATGGAAGATCAACGGGTGGATGTGTAGCCGCAGATCACGTGAAAATTTTACCCAAGGGAAGTATTCCGAGGCCAGCGGTGGTTGGTGAAGTTTTAGATGGAACCATCCTCAGACCCTTGAGAAGTGCGAATCCAGAGCAACCAGAGTATGCGGGTTTAATCAAGATAAATCCGGCGACGGAAGATGAGGAGACGCCCGAGTATGAGTTTGGAATAATGGGCCTAATGAACAAACGGGAACTTTTACAAGTTGGGGATCCTGTTCAGCTGCAGGTTGATGCCGAGGGACATGCTTGCAACATTGTTGCTGTCAGGAAAAAACGGAGAGCGACTGTGGATGCTGTTAAAGGTCCTTTTGGATTTCTCACGTACGAGGTGGACGAGGGTAGAAAACTGTTCTTCCATATGAGCGAGGTACGAGATAACGCCACACTCCAACCAGGAGATCAGGTGGAATTTGTTCTGGTTACTAATCAACGAACTGGAAAATCTTCAGCCTGCAACGTAACGCGTTTGAGGTAAGTGATCTGATTTTTAATTACACAGGGTTGCTAAAATATTTGGAAGACCGGGAAAATTCATTAGGTTGTCTGTCTGACCGGGAAGTCGAGAAAACCGGGAAATGACCGGGATTTTTCTCGAATATGAAAAACTATAATTAAGTATTTTTGACCAGGGTAGCCGAGGCCAAAGAAAACCTGAAGATCAGGAAAAAGTCAAGAATTATAGAAAAAATCTTGCAAAAATCAGGAAATTTCTATGCGAGGCACTTTAAATGAGTGTGAAGGATAACAAATTTTAATTTGAAAATATTTATTTTAAATTATTTAATTCTGTTCATAAAAGATTCTATGTTAAAAGCGATATAAGATTAATATTCTGATATCTGAATATTAATGGTCAGGGAAAATGAAAAATTAGGCAGGGAAAAATTAGGGATCTTTTAAAATGAAGTTTTGCGGTAACCCTGATACAAGATTCTTGTTAGTAATTTATTTTCTTGTATTTATAGTTCTTTTTTGCAGTTTCTTCCTCCTGAAGATTATCTTTTTAGTGATAAATTTGATTATTTGTTTGAAAATTCCACAATTTTCTTAAAAAGTCATCATTTTTGGTCGAAAATTCAACTGTTTTGTTGAAAATTCAACTATTTCGTAGAAAATTTACTTGTTGTTTAAAATTCAAATTTTTGTGTTGAAAATTCAACTAAAATCTTTTTTGGATGAAAATTCAACTATTTTTTTGAAAATTTTTTATTTAAAAAGTCATCTGCTTTAGTAGAAATTGCATCTTTGTTACATAAAAATGCAGCTGTTCGATTAAGAATTCAACAATTTTGTTAACAAGTTATCCTTTCCGGTCGAAAATTGATCTGTTTTGTTGAAAATTCAACTATATCGTAGAAAATTTCGTTGTTTAAAATTCATATTTTGGTGTTAAAAAGTCAAATGAAATCTTTTTCGAATTTAAATTTAATTATTTTTTAGGAAATTTCTCCTTTTAATTAAAAAATTCATCTATTTTAGTAGAAATTGCATCTTTCTTAGATAAAAATGCAACTGTTTGATTAAAAATTCAACCATTTTGTTAAAAAGTCATAATTTTATGTTGAAAATTCAAGTGTTTTGCTGAAAATTCGTCTTTGTGGTTTGAAAATTTAACTATTTTAGTAAAAAACTTTCTGTTTAAAATTCATATTTTGATGTTGAGAAGTCAAACTGAAATCTCTTGTGGATGAAAATTCAATTATTCTTTTGAAATTTTTTTTTATTTAAAAATTCATCTGTTTTAGTAGAAATTGCATCTTTCTTACATAAAAATGCAGCTGTTCGATTAAGAATTCAACAATTTGTTAACAAGTCAACCTTTCCGGTCGAAAATTTATCTGTTTTATTGAAAATTCAAGTATCTTCAAAGAAATTTTACTTCTTATTTAAAACTCATATTTTGGTGTTAAATAGTCAACTGAAATCTTTTTCGAATGAAAATTTAATTATTTTTTAGGAAATTTCTCCTTTTAATTAAAAAATTCATCTATTTTAGTAGAAATTGCATCTTTCTTAGATAAAAATGCAACTTTTTGATTAAAAATTCAACCATTTTGTTAAAAAGTCATAATTTTTTGTTGAAAATTCAAGTGTTTTGCTGAACATTCGTCTTTATGGGTTGAAAATTCAACTATTATAGTAAAAAGCTTTTTGTTTAAAATTCATATTTTGATGTTGAGAAGTGAAACTGAAATCTCTTTTGGATGAAAATTCAATTATTTTTTTGAAACTTTTTTTTATTTAGAAATTCATCTGTTTTAGTAGAAATTGCATCTTTCTTACATAAAAATGCAGCTGTTCGATTAAGAATTCAACAATTTTGTTAACAAGTCATCCTTTTTGGTCGAAAATTAATCTGTTTTGTTGAAAATTCAACTATTTCGTAGAAAATTTGCTTCTTATTTAAAATTCATATTTTGGTGTTAAAGAGTTAACTGAATTCTTTTTCCAATGAAAATTTAATTATTTTTGAAAATTTATCTTTTTAAATAAAAAATTCATCTATTTTAGTAGAAATTGCATCTTTCTTGGATAAAAATGAAACTTTTCGGTTGAAAACTCCTCAATTTTGTTAAAAAGCCATCCTTTTTGGTCGAAAATTCATCTGTTTTGTTGTAAATTCAACTATATCGTAGAAAATTTAGTTGTTTAAAATTCATATTTTGGTGTTAAAAAGTCAACTGAAATTTTTTCTGAATGAAAATTTAATTATTTTTTGTGAAATTTCTCCTTTTAATTAAAAAATTCATCTATTTTAGTAGAAATTGCATCTGCCTTGGATAAAAATGCAACTGTTCGGTTTTCAAATCCTCAATTTTGTTAAAAAGTCATCCTTTTTGGTCGAAAATTCATCTGTTTGATGAAAATTCAACTATTTCGTAGAAAATTTACTTGTCGTTTGAAATTCATATTTTGATGTTGAAAAGTAAAGTAAAATCTTTTTTGGATAATAATTCAACTTTTTTTTTTAAATTGGTGTTTTTGATTTAAAAATTTATCTGTTTTAGTAGAAATTTCATTTTTTTGTTTGTTAAAAATGCAACTGTTAGGTTGAAAATTAATTTTCTTTGCTTTTTATAGTTTTAGTTTGAAAGTTTTGTTCGAACAACTTTGTTAAGAAATCATTTTTTTGTTTGTTGAAGATTCATATTTTTAGTCGAAAATTCATCTCTTTGGTTGAGAGTTTATTTGATTGAAAACTGATTTTTTTCTGAAAATTCAAATTTTCTGGCTGAACATTCTTCTTTTGGCTTGAAGGTTCAACAATTTAGGTGAACTATTTTTTCTTTTATGATTGAAAAATCTTGAGTTTTGGAAAATTCATCTTAAATACAAGTAATTGTGACTTGCAACAGGGACCTCTTGAAATCTTTAAAAGTCGTTTTAAATAATTGAAATCTTTTCAACTCTTTTAAATTTCACGGGGAAAATGAACAATTGAGAGAAAACTGGAAAATGACCGGAAGTCCTAATAATTATTTTGATACTTTACGGTGAGTTTTAAAACGAATTGATACGAATGGATTTTTTCATTGATAAAAACAATATGATTATAATTGAAGAATTTTTTTAAATTTCATAATAATATTAGTAACAATTGATCAGAATTCAAAAATGATTGAAAAACTCTGAACAGTTCCTGGTGGAAATAATTTCAATGAATTTCTCAAAAACTGGTATGATTTTCTA
>CAKNXH010062334.1:0-39711 GCA_932178445.1 Andricus quercusramuli
AGCACTATAAGGTAACCTAAGTGCAGTCTATATATCGTGTAAGTGTAGATTAATGGTTTTGTTGGTTTGAATCATTTAAATAAAGTGTTGTTTGTAATAAGGGGGAATGGATTTTCAAAATATCTGCGAAGAGTTCAGTAAGTCAGCCCTATTGATAAGACCCTCGCGTAATTTTCGAAGGTGATTTAACCAAAGAATGCTGCCAGGATTTTCAAATTTCTCAAGGAAATACTCGAGTCAGGCAGTTGATCCTCGAGGATTTCAGTAAACATAACCGTCCTTTCCAGGTTTCATAGACCCACCGAAAATTGCGGATCTAGGCCCACAGAATTTCGGTGAACCTAACCGCTCTTTTCAGTTTACATAGGCTCACGCATTTGACATTAATATTTTCGTGAAAAAAAGATTATCTTCCGCCAGATAAATTTTATCTTTCATCAAATAAATTTTATCTTTCAGTAGATAAACGTGCTGCAGCATTTTTATCTGATTTTAAGATAGAATTTATTCTTGGGATTTACTGTGAAAAGTTCTGTCGTACCCTATACATTTCCCAGCTTTATGTTTTCTTGACAAAAATTGTCAGAATCATTCTATTTGAAAATTTATGATCAAAAAGTCTTTTCTATTCATGCATCAACTTTTAATTATGTTATTAAGAACAGTTTTACTATAAAAACGATTTTTAAAGTATTATTGAGTGCTAATAAAAATGGATTGAATATTCTTAGAAATCCTTCGGTGAGTTCCATGATATTAGTAGTGAAAGTTAGCCCTGCGAATTTCATCAATTTACTTGCAACCGTTTTCAAGTTCACAAAAAGGTGTGACATCCATACATCCACACAAACATCCTCACACATAAACTAGCATCCGGACAATTACTTAGAACATTGTATCAGACATCCAATTTTTGTAATTATCTGAACAATTTTGGTTATTTGAAACCGTTTTTTCCTGTAAATCGTAAAAATGTATTATCTTCCGCAATTAATGACACAATTAACGAATTTTTACAGTTACATATTTATTCAACGATATTTGGGAATCACTTAAACAATTTTTTTTTTAACCATTTGTTCCTCTGTAAATCTTGAGAAGTTATTACTTGCTGGAATAATATCGTATTTCATGGATGGTCTGAGTTATATATTTTGTGGAACACAGTTTGGCATTATTGAAACAATTAATAATCACAATCGCCTTGTTATAGGAAAGGTGGAGAAAATTTTTTTTTTCCTTGTATCTTACAGTATTTCCCTTATTGTTCAGTATTTTCTTATCTCGCAACTTAAACCCTAATTTCAATGCAATCATGTTTTTATAAATAATTTTTCTCACTTACGCTATGGATATACTAATTAATAAGCGACATACTCTAAGAGGTTCGAAAACAATTTCGGACAAATCATGCAAACAGAAATTGTTCAAACAATTTAACAATATGTTGGAAAACAAATATTTTTGATATTTATCAACTATATCACTTATTCCAAAAAATAAAAACTTTCCACGATTTACTTGAAAGAAATATTTTCTTAACAAATAATAATTTTTTGAATCAATACAAATTAATTTAAAAGTAGTTTTTAGCATGAATTTTACATGAACTGCTACTTCGCATTTTTTATTTATTCCTTAAACATTTCCTCAGAAGTGTCTGACACTTATACAAAGTTAACAACAAGTTCTTCTTTTTCTCCATTTTCTCATTTCAAAAACCTATGTTAATTTCAAAAGCCCGGGGTCATGGGTTAATTTTGACCAATATGAACAAAAAAATACGGAATTTCTTTTTCTGGAATACGAAAAAAATGCTGGCAAATTCTTAAATATAAATATTTCAGAGTGGCCTCTGGTCCTTCACCGGTTACCAAAAATTTTCCCAAGACATAAATATTCAAAATTTCAAACTTCCATACCTACAAAAATGTTCTATTTAAGCATTGAATACTCAACTACAAAATAAAATCATTTCAAAAATTGAGACTCTTCTAAATTTAAAGAATTTTAAATTAAAATTTAATCCTTTCTAATTGATCAATTCATCAAACAATTTTATCAAACTTTCTCGAACTTGGGGTTCTTTTTCCTAGTCTGAAAAAAGCTGAGTTTCTTTCCCTAAAATCTCTGCAAGTTGAAAAATGGGCATATGATTATTTATTTGTAAAAAATAGCATTCGGAAGCGGACTAGGACTCACCAACCGTCCCAAAAAAAGTCTTGCAGACCCGCCCTAAAAGCCATTCTACACAGTTATTGTGAAAGAGATCAAAACATTTGAGAGATTTCCAGTAATATAAAAGGATTCCAAAAGATTCCAGGAAATTTATAGAATTTCCAACGATTCTAATTATTTTGAGAAATATTCAAAGCTTTTGAAGATTTTAACGAAATTTGAAAGATTTCAAAGATTTAAAGATAATTAAAAATATTCCGGTTGATTCTGTGTTTTCAGAGAATTTCCTTAATTATGAAAGATTTTAAAGGATTTCATGGGATTTATAAGATAATAGAATATTTAAAAAGACCCCGAAGGGTTTCATAGAATTTCGAAGATTTACATATATTTTAAAGGATTTTTTGAAGATTTTATCAGATTTCTGAAGATTTCAGTAATTCTGAGATATATATTTGAAGGAATATTATCAGATTTCATGTAATTCAACGGGATTTCAACGGCTCTTATATTTTAATTGATTTCAGGGAATTCATTGACAAGAATTAAGGGATTTCGCAGGATTATAACACTTTGAAAAGATTTTCGAACAATTTAAATATATTTTAAGAACTTCGAAGGTTTTTTTAAAGGAATTCGAAGGGTATTTTGGAAGGTAACCAAGAATTTCCAAGCGCCTAAAAAATTGCAATTTATTTCAAAAGATTTGAGACATTTTAGAGTATATGCAAGAACGCCAAGGAATTTTCAATAGATTTAAAAAATTTGAAAGAATTTCTAAGAAGTCTAATGATATTATAAAAACTATAAGGTTTTAGGATATTGGAAAAGATTCTACGGTATTTTAAAAGGATTTGAACGGATTTCATGGAACTTCAAGGATTTTTTTAGGGATTCCATTAGATTTCAACGAATTGTAAAGATTCGAAGTGATTTCACAAAATTTCAAGGAGTATAAAAGGAATTTCATAAAATTGAAGGAATTTCAATAGAATTGCCGAGAATGGAAGGATTTTAATATTTTTTTCAAATTTAAAGACTATGTTTTTGTAATTATTATCAAAAGAGGCATAAATTCTTGATGACGTTCGTATTCGCATGAATCCTATCGAATACTTGGTTTTTTGTAGTGAAATATAAAACTGTCAACTTCCAAAACTGATTAAGTTTAAATTTAATGCCCGTGAAAATTTAATAATTCTAAATAAGGATTAACAACTGTAAATTTGAAATTATTTTTATCTGGTTAAAAAACCTGACGGAATAAAATTAACATTATAAAATTAGTACGTTTCTGACTAACCAATTGAAAATTCAGAAACTTGAACCAAATATATGCGAATTTGATTTTTTGAAACTAAACAACTTTTGTTTCAAGGTTTCAAAGATAAAACTTTTTCAGAATTGCGCATATAAAATTATAATTTTAAATTATAATCACAGAAATTTTCAAGATGATGAAAATTATTAAGAGCTATCGTATCATGTAGTATCAAATAATATTCAAAGTGGTTGGATAGATTTTATTATGGAAGAATGAGATTTCTGTGAAAAAAACAGTGATTTTCACTAGTCAAAATTGAAGAAGTTCAAATATTTTGAACCTTTAGAGTTTAATTATTCTTGAACCGTTAAAAACCAATGCTAAAAATCAATCATTTTCAAATTATACCTCATGCTTTTTAAAATATAAAGTAAAAACTTGAAAATCAATTATTATAAAGCATTTCCATGCATGCGGATCAACTTCATGTTACATACGGAAAGTAAAACTTGATGTCAAAACTGACGTATGCTCTAATAAACTGTGAAAGTGACAGTTGCAAAATGTTAATCAAAGAGTTTGAAGATTATTATAATTAATCTCTTTCAATAATTTGAATATTATTATTTTACATAATTTTTTTCCTTCTTCCCGTGAAAAAGAAAAAAATAAAGTTAAATCAAAAAATCATGGGTTGGGGGGGGGGGGCGATGGCCGGTTTCACCAACATTTAGACCGGCGCCTGTTGTGAAAAGTGTAAATAACCTACATCACCTCCGCATACATAATTCTTCTGAATGTTCTATAGGCTGATAAACTAGTTTTTCTCGTATGCGTATAAATTCGGCAATAGCATTCTACTTCTCATGTTCGTTATTTTTCAAAATTTTGAAGGTCAGTGTGATATAATGTATTATTGTGTTCTGATAATTTAATATTTCATATATATTTTAATATCAAAAGAGTGATAAATTCTTGATGACGATTTATGCGCACAAATCCTACCCAGTACTTGTTTTTCTGTAGTGAAATATATAAATATAATTTATTTTATCAGAGAAATGCTACAATGACTAGGAGTAAAACTTAATCATTGATTCAATTAGTAAAATCTTTACTTATTCAGTTTTACAGAAGAGAATTAAAAAAATATTGTTCAATTAAAAATGCTCACGTTAAAATTGGTGAATTCAATGTAATATACAACGTGACGACCCTATAATGATATTGTGTTTGTAGTCATACTTTTGAATAATATTAAACAATTTGTCAAAATTGTTACAATTACTGTAACAGAAATTTTTCCCAGCCTAAAAAATTTCACAAATGCTACTTTGTTCTGACAAAATTAGGTGCAGATTCCATGAATCCCTCGATGTATCCGATGGCCCATCAGATTCTTCAAGGCGCAATGGATGAAACTGAAGAAATTTTTTAATCATCTACGTCGTAAAAAGATACCTAAATTTCTTCCACCAACATTTATTCAAAAACCTCGTGTTTTACTAAAACCGTTATTCATACAGGATCCATCAAGACCCCCAACACATTTTAAACAACGAAAAATGAAGGCAAAAAAAGAATATGAAAATTATGTAACGTTACAGAATAAAAATATAAGTATATGAAAATATCTCACTGTATTTATTTAAAACGAAGTAAGGTTTTTTATTGTTATCATAGTTCATTCTTGCGTTTTAAGATACGTATTTCACTTATGAAAAATGCATATAAAAAAGTGTTTTTCTACTTAAAATTGCATAATTAGGTATAGCTTGAGATTTTTGATGTAGTCTGATCTCTAGGGTCCATTGGAAATAAATACAATTAGTTTCTAATTGTTTCAATCTTTTTGTACTCGAACAAGGCTGTTTAATTTGTATTTAAAAAAGTAAATCGCTCTTTCCTGAATTTCGAAATGTATTGATCTGAGATACAAATATGTAACACTAGAGTTTGAGATTTTATGTGAAAAAAATTTCTATTCTGTTTTCATGCTTTTGTGTTTTAATATTTGTTGTAAAATTTGAATTGATTTTTTTAGCGTGATATTTAAATTTTTCAGAGCCGTATATGTGAATTAAAAGAAGGTTATAGGAATAGAAAACTTGGGAAATATATGAGGTTAATAACAGACTGTGATTGTACAACATTGTAATCTTAATTCAACTTACAAAAAGGCATTATTCTGAAACTTGGAAATAGGCTGCGTCACCTTCAATAAAATAACGTATGCACAAGTCACCTTTTTCCTCAAAAAATTAATGCTACAAAAAATTAGTTGACCCTTTTCCAATTATTTTTTACTGAAAATGTTCTGGTGGAACGAGACATATTGAGAACTTTATTGGTACTTCATTTCTAATTTTGCAGTAATTCTTTTGGGACATACATCCCATCAACACTTGTCAAAGTTTCGAAAAATATAAAATAGAACTTTTCTAATACATTTGTCTAACAAATTATTTAGGTTTATCTAAAAACTAATTATAATTTTTTGGTACTTTAGTCCTGTTTTGAAAGTAATTTTTTTTGACATAAATCCCATCAAAGCTGCTAACCATTTCAAAAAATATAAAATGGAATTTTTCTAGCAACTTTGTCCCAGAAATTATTCGGGGTTGCCAAAAAAGTGTACTTTTTTTGTACTTCAGTTCTATTTTAGCAGTAATTTTTTTGTGACATGAAACACATTCACACTTATAAAAATTTTCAAAAAACTACAATGAAACTTTTGAAGTACTTTGTCCCAAAAATTATTTAGGGCTTGAAAAAATAAAAAAGTTAAATTCCATTTTCTTGGTACTTTTGTCTTGAAAAAATTTCATCAAAACTTGTGAAAATTTCGATGAAAATAAAATAGACCTTTTCTAGTACTTTCATCACTATTTGCACTTTTAAAAAATTTGAAAAAAGTGTACTTTAGCGGGAGCGGGACCTTATCCGGGATCCCAATGGGATTTTAATTGGATTATTTTTTGTTCCAGAAATTTTTTTAATTTCTTCTTTATACTATTTGACATTGAATTCATCATGACTATTTTCATTATATTATATTTCATATTACACGTATGAGTATAATACATTAATGAAGACTTGACTGAATTCTAAATTTTTTCTAATAATGAAAATTTCAAGTACTTTAAAATAAACTTATTTATAAAAACATAATTTAATCTAGCCTGTTATACTGATACGCGTTTTTTTTAAATAAAAAAACATGACGTCTTTTGGAACTAACCTAGAAATTACGTCCAATATGCAGTAAAGATAACATTAGAAAAATTCTTCTACTCATAGAAGGCCTAATTTACAAATTTGCAAACATAAAACATATACCAATTTGTTCGAATAAAAAGAACTGAGTTTGTGTTATTTTGTTGTGCGAAAAATGAATAGTTATATAATCGTCAATATTAAATATATCAAATTATCCTTCAATTTTTCTCGTCCTAATTAGCCACAAAATATGATTAAAAAATTGCTTTTTGAATTTCATCCCTGGAAGCCTGTTTGAGAAAGCTCAAAAAACCTCCCATAAGTGAAAAATTGAGTTTTGCGAGTTTTTGCATTGATTTTTGTTTATTTGTTTTATTACAAAATCTTTCAATGAAATATTACAAGAAAAATTGTATTTACTGTGTTTTATAGCAATTTTCTTTTAGAATGGAGGTAGAAGTCACGGAGTTTTCTGATTTTTTTCAAAAATTTTTTGCTTAACAACTTTTTGTCAACTTTTCACTCGAGTGAGGTGACAGTTAATCACAGTTAACAAACATAACTGCTATACCATTTTATTATCATTTGAAGCTCTCTTCACTCAGAGTAATTCTATAAAGTTGTGATTTTGTCTAAAATTTTGAACGTTTTGTCAACTTCTCTATTAGCGTGAGGTGATAAGGAATTAAAGTTAACCAACACAATTTTGGAAGCATTTTATTATTATGTACAATAATATTCATTCAGAAACATTCTTGGGAGTTGTGGTTTTTTGGATTCGAACAAATTCAGGGAGTGAGAAAATGAAAGTTAAAAAAAATTTGGACCACCCTATTGTACACCCTTTGAAATAAATATAGAGACATGTAAAACCTAATTTTGAAAAACCCTTAACGTAATATAAAAATCTAACCTAACACTGAAATAACATCTTCTCTATTAAAACTTTTATTCAAAAAGAAAATCTGTATTTTAAAGCTTTTAAATTAAATTCAGTCATAAGCCACTCTCATGTTCATTTGAAGCCCACATTTGGTTGAGCAGTTTTTTTATGCATTCATCTTCTAACTTTTCAAGACATGGGACTTGACATTCCTTTATAAAATATTTAAAATATTGCAGCTCTCTCACATTCATCTAGATTTAATGATATACTAAAATAAAACTCAACGTGGATTTAAAGTCCACAAAATTGTGGATTTGCTTTGTTTAATTCAATTTGATTTGACTGTTAAATTTCAAGAATACGAACAAGATGAGAATCTTGAAGGAACAATAAAATGTTGCTTGTTTACCATTTCGTACAGTTGCGCGGTTTACAAAGTACGGTAATGAAATGCAGTAATATGCATATTGTAGACCTACTCTCCTCACCCAGTGGGGCATGGAACTTGTTTCAAATTGAAACTTTTTATAGAGTAATTTTTTTTTAACAAACATCTCTGCAGAATTATTTTCGATTTTTCCTTCGGCTCTGACCTGAGAAATAACAAGATACCCGACTTGTACAACAGACAGAGAAAAGCTAATAAAAGAAAATAACACGCGAATTCACCGCATGGTATGAGAAAGAAAATCTACGGAAATATCCTGGATCTGTCAACACTTTTTCCATTACTTCCAGAGTGAAATATGTGTGCCATCTATAGAGAGAGGTTCAAATCCCATAAAAATTCAATGAGAGAACGGAAATTGTAATTCATTCGTATGTTCGCATTATTATTCTTATATGGAAGACACAGTTCGGCCTATTTGCAGAAATTGTTGAAAAAAACTTCAATGACATTATTGAGG
This sequence comes from Andricus quercusramuli, assembly GCA_932178445.1. Taxonomy (NCBI): domain Eukaryota; kingdom Metazoa; phylum Arthropoda; class Insecta; order Hymenoptera; family Cynipidae; genus Andricus; species Andricus quercusramuli. The sequence goes on from CAKNXH010062334.1 coordinate 8,456, forward strand.
GCCTTTATAGCACCATTCGACTTAGTCTATAAAAAACTCATTATCAAAGGCAAGAAAAATATGCAAATATAAGACACTTTACCCTTCAGAAAGTTAATGTTGAAGGCAGTAGTGCAGAGTTTTTAAAGAATTCTTGCATAAATAAAGTGAAAATGAATCTGCCTCGAGGGTCCTATACAGATTCTTTTAAGAATCGTGAAGGAACATCCTGTATTAATGGAGGCTCCTACAGTTTTAAAACTTTTAGATATTTGATTCGTTCCTGAAACAACTTATAATGTTCAGTTCTAGTTATATATCAAAAGAGTCAGTGCTCGCTTGTTCTGAACATTTCCAGCGCGAAAAAAAGCAAGAGCGTCAAATAGAAAAGTGGGAAAAGTGCAAAAGAGAGCTAAGGAAAAGGAAGAGAGAGAGAGAGAGAAAAGATGCAGAGAGATGAGTAGGTAAGGAATGAACTTCGCGCCTGGAGATTTTTGTATTAGTTTTATTGCTTATTGTAATGAAGAATTCGGAACCTTACTTGTATTTCTGATGAGGAAAGGAGAAGATCGTGAAGATGTTTGCTTTGTATATCTTAACTGAATACTTGTGACTTCATTTCTACGTGCAGAATCCGTTTCAAACTTTTCATGGTACAGACTACAGACAGACAGACACCTCGGTAAAAATCGTTTTTTCTAGCTCAGGGTGTCTCAAAACGTGGAGATTTGATGAAAACCGACTAAGTCAAGTTTTACATAAAACCAATACCTTCTCATTAGGATGAGAATGTAATATGAAAAAATGAAAATTAAAAATTCGTGAACATTAGTGAGGAACCGCTACACTCAGACGTCTCGAACTTCAGCCCTACACGTAACCCCGAAAGGACATGTCAATGTCGTGTGCGCTCCAACTGTTGGATCTTTTTGAAAATTGTTTGATCATGTCAACTTGATTCTACGTCGGTTTCTAAGATCCTATCAAAGACTAACGTCCACTATGAAAAATTTTAAGCATTCAAAATAATTTAAAACATCAAATTCACCTAAATCTAAACTCCTGAATATTTTCAGTCCTTCCGAAGGATTTGCTTTATGATGACGGAATTCTAAACTTTTAACGCACGCAAATGATAAAAAATATTTTGAAAAAAATACGCTCCAGATGTTAATGTTTGCTGTTGAAGTTATTCAAATTTATTCTTAAAGCATAAATTTATTCAAAGACTCTGTATTATGACGCCGATAGCAACTAGTATAGGAGCAACATTTAGACTTGACAAAAATTTTGAAAATCTTATACATTTGGTAGATTTCCAATGAAAGTTAGTACGAGGGTATTTTCTGAGCGCACAACACAAATCAGGGGTCAAAATTTAAAAATTTTACTGAAATTTAGACAATTTTATCAATTTGATAGATATCCCTGAGATTCAGGACAGGAAAGAAATGTAAAGTCCACATTCAAAAATTAAAAAGTTTGACTGAAATTTTCAAAATGTAATTGATTTGTTAGGTTTCCATTGGAATCAGTACAAAGCGGGGGGGGGGGCTTCGTGTCATAGAAGAGAAATTTGTGGGAAAAATTAAAAAAATTTGACGTAAAATTACTAAAATGTTATTAAATTGATAGGTTTTCATGAAAATAGGACAGGAGGGGATTTTCGAGTCTCATAATACGAGTTTTGGTTCAAATTTTAGGATTTAAAATAGCGACGTAAATTTTGGACCTAATTTCAGGTTAGAATTGAAAATGTTTAAACAAATTTTGAACATTTTATTTAATTGGTGAATTTTTTAATAATAATATATAGATATTGTTTTTTGACATACTTCAGACCAAATAAAAAAGGAGGTTAGTTGTTGAATCCTTTATTATTCTGTAGCCAACGTTTCGAAAACATAATGTTTTCCTCATCAGGACAAATATTTTTTGAAGTTCATCAACATCCTTAATAAATAAAGATTTCTAATCCTCTTCTTCGTTGCTAAATAAATATATGAAATAATTTTAGTTTTAATTAATATCATTCAAGTAAATTTTTTTTTTTTTTTTTTTTTTGAGGTTAAAAATTGTAATTGAAATATTTACCTTAAAAATCTTCATTTTCTCTTTAAATTTTGCTTAAATTAATTGTTGTTTTGAATATTATAAAATTCATGCTGTCCACAGTAACATTTTCGTTAGTTTTGTTAAAATTAAATCGGAAACATCACAAACGTTATGCTCCATTTTCGCGAAGAGGATTTGAGAAAGAGAGGAAGAGAAATCTTAACAAAGACAGAATTAGCAATAACGTATCAATAACTTAAATTATAAGGTGCTATAGTTTCTAAATAAATCTAATCACTATATAAAATTGAAAGAGTTGGAAAATTAAACATTATTAACAAATTTGTAAATTGTTTTGAAATTGTGATTGATGATTAGTTAAATGAATATAACAATGATGTAAAAAGAAAAATTAAAATAAAAATTCATCAATTTGAGATTTTGAAAATTCATACAATTTTTTAATTTTTTATTATTTTATTTCATCATTTTCAAATTAAATTAGAGAATCCATAATTATATTATATATTGGACTATAATTATTAAGATCTGAAATAATATTCAAACAATTGTTGCTGTTCTTCTTTATAAAAAACATTTCTACTATTAATCTTTTATATTCATTAGGTTCATGATGTAAAACTAAAACATTATCCCAATCAATTAGATGTCCAGTTTCAACCTGATGTTTTGCTATGACTTTATGGTTTTTAGGATTTTGTCTAAAATTATCATGATGTTCCTTTATTCTTGTAGCAAGTAATCTACTAGTTTGACCTACATAACATTTTTCACAATTGAAACATTGAATTTTATATACTACATCAGTGAGTTGCAATTTATCTAATATATCTTTTCCTAATTTTATGAATTTATCAAGTTTAGAGTCAATTCTAAAATTTGCTGTAATATTAAAATCATTTAAAATTCTTTTAATTTCAAAAGATAACTTTCCGTGATAAGAAATTGATACTATTGGTTTGAAATTTAAATTTCTAACTATATTTATATTATTTTGATTGGATAAAGTATCTGTCATTGATTTAATTTTATTATTAATATGAGTTTCAACGAATTCTGTTGGATAATTATTTAAATATAACGTTTTTTAAATAAATTCAATATTTGAACTATGAAATGATTCATGTGATAATTTTAAAGCTGTGTCAATAAGATTTTTAACTATTGAAATTTTATGTTGTATTGGATGGTTTGAAAGAAAATTTAAATATCTACCAGAATAAGTATTTTTACGAAACCAATCTGTAATAATATTACCTGAATCAGTTTTTATAACTTTAACATTTAAAAAAGAAATAGAATTATTACTTTCAATTTCATGTGTAAATTTAAGTCTTGGATGATAAGAATTAAATTGATTTGTAACGTAAAGTAGTTTATCTTTCGGTAATATAATAAAAGTATCATCAACGTATCTAAAATATGTGTGCAAAGAAAAATTTAAATTTTTTATAACATTTGATTCTAAGTCTTGCATAACTAAATCAGCTAATGTTGGAGAAATTGGAGAACCCATAGGTGTTCCAAATATTTGTCTGTAAAAATTATTATTAAATTTAAATACTGTTTGTTCCATTAAAAATTTTATTCCTTCTTCAAATTGTTCAATAGGTAAATCTGTATAGTTTTTTATATAAATCTATCTACTTAAAATACTATTGATAACTAAATCAATTGGAACATTTGTAAATAATGAAGATACATCTAAAGAAACCATGATATGATCAGATGGAATTATTTTATTAATTATGTTATTTTTAAATTCATAAGAATTTTTTACTTGATATTTTGGTATTATCAATGCTTTTTTAAGTATGCTATTAAATATATTAGCCATTTTATAAGTAGGTGAGTTTATTAATGGAACTACAGGTCGAAGTGGACAATTATGTTTATGAACTTTAGGTAATCCATAAATTCTAGGAATGTTAGTATCGTGAACTAAAATATCTTTGCGTAATAATTCTTCACCTAAATATCCATTAATTCGCCAAGAATTTAACAATTTAAATGTTTTATTTTTTAATTCTTTTTCAGGGTTTTCATTTAATTTTTCATAAGTTGTAGTATCATTTAATAATTCTTGCATTTTTTATTATAAGATTCCTTTTTAAGTATTACTGTAATGTTACTTTTATCTGCATGAGTTATTAGTAACTGTTTATTAGTTTTGATAAATGTTTGTGTTTTATTAATGTTTTGTGCTAAGACTCTATCAACATGTGTAATTTTATCATTCTGTAAAAAATTATGTGCTGTATTAATTATTCTGTGTCTTAATAAATCTCGATCTTCAATACTTTCAATTGAACCAATATTTGACTCTATATCTTTAACAATATTCATGATTATTTTGTTTTTGTTTGTTAAAAATGAAGAACTTAATTTATTTCCTAACCTTAAAATGTCGTTAACTTTGTCTGGAATATCAACATTACTAAAATTCATTATCCACGGATCTTTAGCATCACAGTTAATTGTATCTTTGTGTTTATTAATAATGATAGGTGCTTAAACTTTACTTTCAATTTTTAAATTTTTAGGTTTTTTTCCAATCTTTGTTTATCATTTAAATTATTTGTTGAGGTATTTAATTGCATTTCTAAAATGTTTGTATATATATTAGCAGGTAATGAATTTCTTGAATTTATTTTGATATTATTAAAATTTTGTTTTAAATATTCTAAATGGATATTTAAGTCTTTAATTTCATCATTAGGCAATCGTCGTTCTGAAGATTCTAACATGAAATTAACATGGTTTTTTGCTCTGTAACTAAAAAAAAATGTGAATTTTTATCAAAATCTGTAAGAGAACGTTGTTTGAGTCACAAAAGAGGAATTTGCGGCCCAACATTCAAAGAGCTGACAACAGTTTCGAAAATGTTATTAATCTGGTATATTTCTGTGAAAGACAATACGAGGGTTTTTTCGTTTCCGAGTAAACATTCGTATTTTGAGACTCGAAAAACTCCTTTGTTTCAGAATTCATGAAAATCTGCCAAATTAATATCATTTTCAAAATTTTAGGTTAAAATTCTGTGTTCTGTGACTTGCTGAAACCCCTCGTGCTCAACTTCCATGGAAATCTACCAGTTTAATCATACTTCCTACATTTAAGTCCATTTTTAGAATTTTGGAATTTCAGCCCCAAATTTGTATGCTGTGACTCAGAAAACCTCCTCTTACTGACTTTAATAGAAACCCACTCATTTTCAAAATTTAAGTCGCTTTTTCAGTTTTAAAGTCAAATTCGTATTTTGAGACTCGAAAGCCCCCTCCTCTCTGACTTTCATGAAAATCTACAGATTTAGTCCAATTTTCTGAATTTTAATTAAAATTTTAAAATTTCTTAATTTTGACTCCTAATTTGTATCTCAAGACTCGAAAAACCCCTTTGTTATGTTTTTCATGAAAAGTAACCAATTTGATAAAATCTTCAAAATTCGAGTAAACTTTTTTAATTTTTTAATTTTGACTCTGAATTCATGTTATGTGTCCCGAAAACCCCCCTCGTACTGACTTTACCGGAAATCTACCAATTTAATAAGTCTCAAAATTGGAGTCAAATTTTGGAATCGATAAATTCTCCTACATATAAAATGGCTCATCTATTCAATATTATTCTTAAACAAGCTTTAACAGTACATAAAACTCATGTCAAAAATTCTTCTGAATTCAAAAATATAATGTTTAAAAATATAATAATTAAAAAAACAATTCCACCTGATCACATGATGGTTTCTCTAGATGTATCACTTTTGTTTACTAATATTCCACTTAATTTATTTATCAATAGTATTTTAGGTAGGTGGATTAACATAAGAAATTGCACTGATTTACCTTCAGCAAAATTTGAAGAAGAAATAACATTTCTAATAGATTAAACTGTTTTTAAATTTGATAATAATTTTTGTAAGCAAATACATAGAACACCTGTTGGTTCTCCCGTTTCTGCTACCTTGGCAGATTTATTTATGCAAGATTCAGAATCCAATGTTGTTCAAAATTTAGATTTTTTTTATACATACATATTTTAGATATGTAGACGACACCTTTATTATTTTGCCAAAAAATAAACAACTTCATGTTTTAAATCAATTCCGTTCTTATAATCCAAGACTGATATTTACACATAAAATTGAAAAACATAATTTTACTTCTTTTTTAAATCATAAAGTTACCAATTCTTCCATAAATCAAACATTGAATTTGTTAAAAAACTCTCTGTTCAAATAATTATCCGATAGAATTTATTCAAACACATATTAATATCAAAATCGAAACAACTCAAGATTTTCTATCTAAACAGTTACAAACATTGTTATGAATTTTATATTCAAACCTTAGTTTCTATACGTTTCATAGAAAGTTATCTTCTGAAATTAAAAGAATTGTGAATGGTTTTAATATTATACCAGTTTTTAGGATTAATTCAAAACTTGAAAAAATTATAAAATTAGGTGAAGAATTTCTGGATATTTATCAACTAACTGATGTAGTATACAAAATTCAATGTTTGATTTGTCATAAATGTTATGTTGGCCAAACTGGTAGATTACTTTTTACTAGAATAAAAGAACACTATGATCATTCTGGACAAAACCCTGAGAATCATAAAGTTATTGCTAAACACCAGGTTGAATCTGGACATTTAAAATTGATTAGTAATTAGTCAACGGCGATACCACGCTGAAAACACCAGTTCCCGTTGGATCACTGAAGTTAAGCAGTGTTGGGCGCGGTTAGTACTTGGATGGGTGACCGTTCGGGGAATACTGCGTGTTGTTGACCCGTCGTGGGTGTGGTGGACCCACACTGGTAGTATTTATCCACCTAGAAACACTACCCGAATCGGGTAGTGAGGCAATGAACTTTCGAGTTCGAAATGCTAATCAATTTATTTTTATTTAGTAATTAGTAATTAGTAATTGATTGAGAAAATGTTACAGTTTTACACCATGAAACTAACGAGTTTAAAAGACTAATAGCAAAAATGTTCTTTATTAAAAAGAAAGAGTGATAATTGTTCAAATATAATTTCTGATCTTAATAATTGTAGTCCATTGTATGACATAATTGCAGATTCTTCAAATTAAAAAATAAAAATGGTTATATATTCTAATCAACTTTCAATTTAACTAAATATTCCAATCCATAACAATTGATAATTTAGAAATGTTAACTGTTAATCTTCTACTGTTTTAAATTACTGAAACGAACTTTATTTTTTTTTTTTTGAAGTATAAATTCTTTAAAATGATTTATTATTGTATCTCAACTTATATTCAATAATTAATTAGCAGACTGAAGTATGTCAGTTAATATCTTATAACCTTTTGATCTACAATTTATTACTCAAACAAACAACATCCCTCAACTATAACATTTTTGATTAAATGTTTTAATTTTGTATTTTTGTAATCCTCTAAAAAGATATTTCATTCATTCATTTTGCACTCTGATATTAATATTTAAATTCATTTAATAGGAATATTTTGTGTTGTAATTCTCATTAGCGAATCTAAATAATCGAATGTTCATTAAATCCTGAGCTGATGAATTTCGCTTTCGAACTCTCTGATTTATTCACTCACTCATTATCTATTATTATCGTGACATACAAAATATAAATCTAGTGACACGAGAATTCAAATTACTTTTTGTGTGTCAGTAAATGAGAATAAAAGTAATGCTAATTTATACATGGAGTCCTTTTTTCCATCGGAATATTGATAAAGGAACAATAGATTAACATTGTGAAAAGAACTATAAAAAGCTGTAAAATATTTTATGACTCTCGATTGGCAGAACGTTTTTATGAGATATTTTTAAACTAAGAAAACTTTGTTTTAAAATTTAATTGCTTTTCATCCATCAGGAAAAACTTTAACTGTTCGGGAGCGATCAATAATTATCCAGTTCAAAGGCTCCTGAAATTTTTGTATTTCATATCTCTTCAGATAAGACTTCTCAGAAATGACATCATTCTCTAAAACCCCAATGAAGCCCCATAAAACGTCTTCATTTACACCAGAAAGAAATATTTCTTAAAGAATACATCCAGTTGGCGCAAAAGTCCGTAAAAGAAGAATACTCAACTCAGGCCTTTTCCCAAAGGAGCACTTGAGCCGTTTGCGTAAAAATCCTTCCAGCTTTTCTTTTATATTTCCACGCTGACTGAGGAAGTAGTAAACTGTAATATCACCATGATGTTATGAAGGCTTCTTTTTCCGAGGTTGCTCAAGCCCTTCTAGAAAGAATCGCTGACGTCGAATAGAATCCTGAGAGGCGTGTTGTCCTCAAAATTGCACGCAATCATCTACCACCCGGCAAAAAAAGTACCTTCGAGTACCTGAAAGGTAGTTCTTACAAAAACGCTTATTAAAAATCTATTTGAATATTGCGCGAGTCATCGAGAAAAAATGTAACCTTCACAGAAAAGCGAAAAGCCTCGAGACCTCATAATGCATTTTAAGAGCTGCAAAGAGACTACTCAGCTTTGTTTTTATTTAGTGACGAAAAGCTCAGCCAGCCCTAAATACAAAAAAGTTGTACAATAATTCTCAATTTAAATTCAGAATTGAACAATCGTAAATGAAAAATATGTAAATTTTAATAATAGCAGGTAAACCCTTCATATAACAGGCAATTTTCTAATTACTAGAGTTTGAAACTGACCGATTTCAAATTCTCTGTGTGAGTCTCAATAGTTGCACAACTTAAAATTTGAAACGTTCCTAATTCGATAATTACAAATTCAAGTACTAAAAATTGCAAGACTGTTTCACTTTGAAGTAATATAAAGTTACAAAATTTCAAATCAAAAGCTTTGATCGTCACTTCAAAGTTTGAAGCGTTCAAAATTGGATAATTACATAAAGTAACCATTATTATTGTTTGTATTCAGTTCCTGATATTTCGTAACTGCATAAATTCAACTTTGGGGCCTCAATGATCTTACGGTTGGATCATTCTGTTGGTCATCAAATTGATACCTCCAGATTTGAATGATGATTAAAAATTAAAAATTTCAGTGTAAAATTTTGTATTCTTTTGAATTTATCACGTTCAAAATCGTAGAATATCTCTTTGAAATGTTTGTGATGAGGCAATTTCGACTGGAAGGCTTAAACAATTGAATTTATTCAAATTAGAAGGCTCCGGAATTAGTAAAAAAGTGTTGAAAAGTTGTCCATGTGGTGTATGGACGGCCCCCAATCAAAATGTATCTGATCAAAAATAAGCTCTTCAAAATCGTACACTTCCATCATAAGAACGTTAGACTAAATTTTTTAAATGGGTACCTTCAGAATTGAAAATTTCAAATTCGAGTTCAAATATAAACCTTAAAAACAAAATAAAACTGTACAATAAATGATTTCTATTGCGTTTTTACAATTTTCTTTCAGAAATTCTAAAGGAAGCTGTTTCCAATTTTTAAATATGTTATAAATATTAGTCAAAGTAGGCGGCGCGTGTCTAAAAAAAGGGTTTCGTAGCTTATTGAGACGTTATAGAAGTCTTTCGAATCTTTCCCTTCCATACTCCCCCAACTTCCATACTAATAATTCATAATCTCTTAGTTTCCCTCGCCCCACTTTCCAACTTACCGTTTTTGCACTTACTATCGCTCCCTTTTTCCCTAATTCTCCCTCCTCTACTTCCCCTTCTCTATTTCCCTCTCCTCAATCAACTCTAAATCGAATAAATACTCATCCCGTCACCTTCTCCTACTTCGCCTTCCTTATTTATCACTGATAAGCTTTTCCATAATTCCTCACACTTCCCCTACCATCCAACCCGTGCCCAAACCTGACTTCCCTTCCACTACTTCAACATACCCTACTCACCTTTCACTTTCAAACAGACCCTTCCTTTACAGCACTACCTCTCCCTTCACAGCACTTCCCCTCCCTTCTCTTTCATTCCCCTTCTCACGTTTCCCCTATGCAACTTGACTTCCCCTACTGACTCTCCCATCACTTCCCCTGCTCCCCTCCCACAATTACTACCTTCTCCACCCTTCCTCTATTTCTCATTCTTCTACTTCCCCCTGCGCTGATTCCTTCTCTCTCCACTCTGACATAAATCGCTTAACTTCTAATAAAAACTCCACACTTTTCCCACTAACCATATCATGACCGACCCTGAATTCCCTTCCTCTACTTCCCCAACCCCTACTGACCCTCAAATCCCTGCTGCTCCTCCCCTCAAATCAAATTCCGTCCCTTCCTCATCCTTCCCTTACCCACGATCTCCCTATGTGACTTCACTTCCCCTATCAACTTTTCCATCACTTCCCCTGGTTCTCCTTCCGTGACTGCCCATACTACCCCTCTTCCACGTACTGAATTTCCCTCCCTTTCGCTGCTTCTCCCTCCTCTACTTACCCTCTTCCCACTTTCTCTGCTACCTATTCCATCCCGATCCCTATATTTCCATCCCCTACTTTTCCAACCCCTACTCACGTTCACTTCCCTACTATCCCTTCCCTGATATGACTTGCACTCCATTGACATCCTGATCCTTTACTGTATTCACATATCTGCCCCCACTTTCCCTACTTCCCCTTCCAAGAAAAAACAACAGACCTATAGTGGTTTCATCCGAATATCTTGCAATTCAATCTAAAAAAAGAAATGATTGAAAATTACAGAAAACACGCTTTTAACAAATAATTTGTTCATGAAGATTTTTTTTAATTTTATCATGATAGAATATGTTTACCTAATGTCAATCTATGAAACGTAGGTAATTACAACAATTTTCCTTTTATTGACGAACACTAGGAATTTCAAATTTAAAAAATTGCCATTTTCGTCTTCATATTTGTTTATTTATGAAACAAATGAAAAACTAAATCGAAAATCACGCTTGACAACTTTTTTTGAAATTTTATCAGCTTTTTTCTTATCGGTCAATATCTGTGGGCTGTACGTTATTTTTAACGAGAAAAAGTCATTTTTTCCTATAGTGGGACGGATCAGCAAACAGAGAGATGAAATAAAAAAACATGGTACAAAATAATTTGTGGAGGGCAACTCGTGACCGTTTCTGGATTTCTTTTTCTGAGAAAATTTAGTAATTAGTTTCAAATAGAGTTATATCGCTCGATTTTGGAATTATTGTTTGTTTAAACATTTATGTTTTCGCAAATAGCAAAAAGAAGTCGATTTTTTTATTTTTTTTTTATTTTTGTGGAAATAATTTTTCTACAAACAACATCGCTGGACTGGATACGCAATTGCGTTTGGGAGCGGAAAAAAATGATTATCTGTTAAAGTTAATTGTTATGAATGAATGATATCAACAATTAGTCTACATTTTCAAATTTTTTAAACAAATCATATGAAGAAATTCCCAGTGTGGACATTTTAAGGCGGAGAGAAATAGTTTTTTTTTTCAAATTTTGTTCAAATGATGTTTTCAGTGATATTTGGAGAAAAAAAATGTGATCTGGTATTTTATAGTAATTTCATGAACAAATAATATGAACAAATGACCAGTGTCAAATTTGAAAGCCGACAGATCAGTCAATAGATGGCTCCTACAAGCAATAAAAGCAATATATGCTGCTAGCAAAGCGACTGTGAAGGTCAATGGGGAAACTGAGTTATGTTCTTATGGCTATTTATTATATTGATGGACAAGTAGCTGAGAATGGTCCTCTTCAACGAAGAAGGCGTGGATATCAGGACAGTGAGGGTACGTGGGTTAGAATTCACACATGATAAGGTTGTTATGGCAGATTCAATCGAAGACCTGCAGAGAATGTTAAGCAAACTGAATACAAGCATGAAGATCGTGGGCCTCCAAGTTATCGTAAATAAAATAAAAATGATGTTGTTTAAAGGAAAAAGTGAGAAAACAATGTGCAACATGGTCCTAATTGATGAAAGAATATAACAAGTTGATAAATACATATATCTTGGCAGCCTATTCACTAGTGGCTGAAAGATATATGGAGAGTTTGATAGGTGTATAGACTAAGGTAAAAAGGTTATCGGTACAGCAGAACCCATTTCCAGAAGTAAAAATATATTAAGTAATGCTAAAAGGGCAATACGTAATTCTATATTCATACCGACTGTGCTGCACTGATGCACTGATGCACTGATGGACAAACTGAGTAATGAGATAATCCTCAAAGAATGCGGTAGAGAGGAGTAGTTGACAAATGTGAAAGAAATTTGTTGAGATGGTTCAAGCATGTTGAAAAAATGGTTAGAATGTGTGAATGAGACCCTAATTTAAAGAGACATAAGGAGCCATAGAAACACAAGAGTTTGCATCAGGAAATGTATGAACGTGAAGGAAGCTAGAGACGTACACCAGGACATAAAAGTGAGGCGACAAATAGTTTATAAGAAATGCATGAAGAAGAGTGTCAGTGGAGTGAATGACGCATTTAACAAAAAACCTTGGATGCTAATGTGCCCGAGAGGGGAGCTTCACATGATGACCTTGTGAGGCCTGATTGTCTGATAATAATAATTAAGGCAAAAGCATACGGAAACCCGATCAAAATTGTGATGATTGCTGCCCGGGACTACGAAGCTCTGAAAATGCTTGAAGAACTCACTTATTCTAATAAATTAATCATCAAATCCTGGGACGTTATATTTATGTGGACCTGGAACATGAGTTTATTTGGGAGATCAAAAGTGTTAAAGTAGGAGCATTGCAGAATAATTAATTCTAGTCTGTGAAATGAACGCTCTAAGAGAAGGAAGGCCCTTAGAGCTTCAAAGACAATTATATTTAGCTTCGTGTTCTCAGCACGGGTTGAAGTCGAATAGCATGCAACTCGCGCATTAGGATGCAACAGCGCACAGAGCTCTGTGACACTTCGCTATTAATCGTATGTCCACATCAAGGCTCATGCATATACAGATTGTTTGCCGTACTTTGCTTCGACCAGCAAGGGTCCTAAAACATATCTATGTTTCAGGTAAATCCATATTCTAATCGTACTCAGTCAAGATATTCATGAAACTAAGTATACAATCAAGACCTTTCATCAATTGCAAATCGCAATATTAACTTCTCGATGTAGGGAAACCTCCTTACAGTGGATAATCATAAATTGAAAATAATTATACATGTAAAACAATTAATTCAATCAATGTTGAAGACACTATACGTGTTTCTGAATTAAAATTAAAATTAATTATTCTTCTTCTAGTTGAGCTCTTGATCAATGATTATCCACTGTAGTTATAGGTTTCCCCTATATATTAATATACCATTTGTCGGATTTATTCTCTGAATCAAAAACTTAACTAAGAAGTCAATTTTCATTATCGTAATAAATATAATGAGATAACAATGAAGTATTTTGAAAGCTTTTTGGCTATTTGTCCTAATTTTAATTATTCCAAATTACTAGTGGACCTAGTTTCTGTTTTCAAAATTACCAATGGGTATTATTTTCGTCTTTCCAAATTACTATTTACCATCCCAGGTAAAAATTGTCCATCTAAATCTTTTTGAATTAGTGGCCCTCTCGATTCGAAACATTCTGGAAAAGCCCAGCTAGTCCGTCCCGGATTCAAATAAGCCGCCCTCTTTGCGCGCCCGAAAAAAAATTCTGAGTGCGATGATCAGTTTGAAAATAAACTAAAAATAAATTCAGGAATGAAGGTTCGATTGCTAAAAATTAATGAATCCATAAGAATCGTCACGTTATGCGTCACTCTGTGCGTCACGAATTCGCGGCATTCAAGGAATTTTCGAAATTTGAGGAATTTATGGAATTCAAGAAATTCTATGAATTCAGTAAATTTCATGAATTCAGTAAATTTCATGAATTCCGTGAATTCGATGAATTCTGTGAATTCATTCAATTCCGTGAATTCCTTTTATTCCCTGAATTCCTTAAATTCCATGAATTCTTTCCACTTAAACATTCATTCGAAGTTTTACTTCTACCTAGCGTCCCGAGACACACATTTTTTAATACAAGTCTGTTGCACATTTTTTGGATGTTGAATGATTTTTGACTGTTAGCATTCTGAAAGCCCTATACGAACACCCACCGAAGAGCCTACGATATTTGCCCCTTTGCTGTGAAAAAATTCTAAAAAAACAGGTTGACTTCTGAAATTAAATATTATGATCAAATAATATACACCAATGCACAGTGAGTATGTTTATGAAGAATTGAAAAAAATTTGCACGCACCAAGAACTGAAACCCATCTGCTAAATTACACATCAAGCACGCTACTCATCACACTAACATACAAAGCCATTGACTAGTATTACGAAATTTTCCGAAACATTAGTCCTATAGTTTGTTTATAAAATAATAAATAAAATACACATTATTGTTAAAAAAGACTGTTGTTTTACTGATATTGGAAAATAATTATGTTCTCACAGCTTTGCCACCACACTATAATTTGTAAGCAGCTTTGCAGGTTCGAAGAGATGAGAAAAGTGAAATTCCGAAAAATCAGAAAGAAATGCAAAAGAAATAGAATAGATTACAAAATGCATGTGAGTTTAAGAGATACTCAAAAGTTTCAAAAAGACTAGAAAGTAATTTGGGTCTATAGAAGATTTAAAAAATGACAAGATTTCAAAAAGTTTCAAACAAAATGTAGCTTTCAAAGATTTCAAAAAAGGGTCTTTAAAAATTTTAGATGGTCCGAAGCGAAAATATTTAGAAGATTTCGAAGTAGACTTTTTCAATTTTGCAAGATTACAAAATTTTATAATAAATTTGAGTAAGTTTAACAGAAATTGCGGCGTTTTAAAAATATTCGAAAATCATAAAACTTTGAGAGGATTTAAAAAAAATGTCCACAAAATGTAGATTTTCGAAGATTTTATAGAGATCTGGAAGATTTTCAGGTAAATAAAAAAATATATAAACTTTTTTTACAGATCTGAAATATTCAAGATTCTTTTTTAACTTTCTCAAGAATTGAGAAAAGTTATCTTTATATAGCCTTGAGAAAAGCAAAGAAATAAACTTAAGAAATAAATACTTTCATAATGTTCTTAAAAATTATTTTTCTCCGAAATTATAATTTTTTTTTACATTTTTCTTTCTTAACTGAAAAATTTCTTTGGTTATAAATTCTACTAATTTGTTGAAATATCGTCCTTTTGATTTGAAAAATCATGTCTTTTGGTAGAAATTTCATCTTTTCTTGTTAAAATTTTTTTATCAAAATCCTTCTTGTTGAAAATTTACCCACTTGGTTAAAAATTGAATTACTTTATTACAAATTCACTTTTTTGCTTAAAAAATCCTAATTTATTTTAAAAGGCATTTCTTTGGTTGAATATGTGACTATTTTGTGAGAAAATTGTGTCTTTTGCCAGAAAATTGATCCCGAAAGTCGGGATGACTAGTCCAATATTTTGCATAAGCTCGACTAATAAGCAACTTCTTCCATTTTTCGGGACGACTAGATACAGCCGTTTTTGTTGAAAATTCATATTTTCGGATTAAAAAATTTATATCAACTCTTATGGAAAAATGGTATTTTTACTGAAAATTCAACTATTTTGTTATAAAATAACTTTTTCTGTTCAAATTCATATTCTGAGGTACAAAAATTAAGATTGTCTTCCTTGGCAAAAATGTAGCTTAGTTGTTCGAACATTCAACTACATATTTGGTTGCAAGATAACAGTTTTAATGAAATTTCGATTTGAATTTAAAATTCAAAAATATTTCTATAGATTTCAGAATCTATAGGAATATTTTTGAATTTTTTTCAAGAATCTTAAGACATTGATATTCATATAACCGTAATAAGGAATAAATGAATAAGCCGAAAAAAACAATATTATACCATTAGGCCATTTTCCCTTTCGGGGTAAACGTGACTAACTCGGTGCGAAAGGGAGAAATGTGGGAAGGGGGTGTGGATTTTTAGATTGATCTAGAAGTCCCGTGTTATTCATTCAAATAATACGATCCTTCCGCAACATTGCTCCGACCCAGGCTGCTGATCAATCTCTCTAGCGATCACCCCGAGTAAAGAGCCTCACAAAGTTATCATGTGAGGCTCCTCACTCGGGCCACACTTTTCTGTCCAGGTATACCTCTCTAGATTCCTTCACGTCCATGCATTTTCTCATGCAAGCTCTTGTATTTCTATGGCTTCTTACGTCCTTCGAATAAGAGTCTCATTAACAAATTTGAACCATTCTTTTCGAGGTCTGCCACTGGGCACACTGGCGTTTACTCAACCTTGATAAACTTATTTCGTTAGTCGTGCATGTTCCATTCTCTCAACATGTCCAAACCATCTTAGCAAATTTCTTTCACATATGTCAACTAGTGTCCTTCACACCAATTTCTTTCAGGATTATCTCATTACTTACTTTGTCCATAATTTTTTTTTGCCGCAAATCCTGCGCAGGAATTTCATTCAATCGCCTTAAATTTATTCTTATCCTTTTCTTGATAGGTCCACGTCTCGCTACCGTTCAGTACAGTCAATATAAATATAGAAATATGTATTGCCCTTTCAGCTTCATTTGATATATTTTTACTTCTGAAAATGGGCCGTGTTGTATTAATAACCTTCTTACCCTCGTTGTTACGCCTATCTAACTCCTCATCTCTCTTCCCGTCACTAGTGAATAGGCTAATCAGACATACGTACTTATCAACTTGTTCTATTCTCTAATCATTTAGGACAATGTAGCACATTGTTTTCTCACTTTTTATCTTAAACATCATAATTTTTGTTTTATTTACGTTAATTTTGAGGAACATGCTCTTCATGCTTGTATTGAGTTTGCTTAACATTCTCTACAAGTCCTTGATTGACTCTGCCATAACAACCTTATCATCTGCGGAAGCTAACCCACGTACCCTCACTGTCTCGAGATCTACACCTTCTTCGTCGAAGAGGGCCATTTTTAGACACTTGTCCATGAATATAATAACTAGCCATGAGGACATAACGCATCCTTGTTTAACGCCTTGCATGATATCGAAACAGTCACTCAGTTTATAGTTAATTAAAAATTTCATTTTTTGTCCAAAATAATGTCTCCCTGCAATCGAAAAACTGCACGTAAGCGTGGCGCTCGATTGACGAGGCTAGTTTCGTTTAAAAAACTTGGGTTTCAGTGAGCTATACATTAAGTTGCAAACAAGAGTCTGGAGTTTGGTTAAAATTAAAGCAACTGTTTCCCAACTAATTTCGTGCTTCTAAACTGCTCGGTCAACTCTCATTCTATTTGCGGGCGAGAGGCTAATTTACTTGCTTAAGGGTGGGCGAATAAGTTAGATTTACGTCCAACGAACAAGCTCTGTCTATGTTGAGTAAAGCTCGTACATAACGAAAGAACAGGTCGTAGGATAACAAATTATTTAAATAATGACATTATTTGTAGTAAATTCTATAAAATGATGGCTTCGCTTTTTCTTTTTTCTAAATCTGAAATCCACGTAGGCGCGTAGGAGGAAAAGTAAATTCGTAGGAGGTCGCGTTAGTATTTAATTGCTGCCAAGGGTCGATAGGCTGCAAAATTAACGAGTTTTTCTTGCGTCTCCCTACACGAAAAGTCCCATCAACCCTCTGGTTGTGGTAAAGTAAGTTCACTCCGCTGCACACGATTTATTACAGTGTCATGCTTCTTGAGTACGTTTATATCTGACTGAAGAAATCACCTAATCCTATGCTATTCATTTATTCGATATGAATTATTTCACTCAGTTTTAGGTGTTATATTACTTTTTTCATAATGTTTGAAAAATAGAATATCTGGGCATTACTCAACATTCAGACATCTCACCTCTTTCTTTTTTTTCTGTTTAATTACAGTTACACTTAAGGGGATTGAACCAACTCGGGTTTTCGCCACAAACATAATATGTCTATGAGGATACATTGTCTAATGAAATATTTGAATATATTTTATTATTATTTATTTTTATCGCTGTATTAGTGTATTATATCATATAATTATATTATGTATCATTATAAGTGACGAAGACGCAGTACTTGTAGATTTTATTTGACTTGAAAGTATATCGGATAACCGCAGTCAATTATAAAGTCTTAGCTGACGCGTTGCTTTTTACAGGCGCTAAGGAAAGCTCATTTTTCGATTAAAAGAAAAAAACAACAACAAAATTTTTCGAATGAATCGCTTTGCTCCCGCAAGCAAAATTGCCTTCAGACAATGAGGTTTGAATATTACATCATAAAATGCATCCTCGTAGACGCATTATTTATGTGACGAAAACCTAAGTCGTTTTAGTCCCCTTAAAGTTCTGCTTCAGTGGAAAACGAAAGTATCAAATCAAACATTTATTCGTAAACTTCAGATAAAGCGTCAATAACTGAATAATAAAAATACAGTATAACGATAGAATTGATAAAAATATTAACACGTTAAATACGTCATCTGTCCGGAAAGTATCCGACATTGGCTCTAACCTTTTATCCAGTTGTTCCCTTGACAAAAACAGATATTTGCCATTTACGAGGGACTTCTGTGACGCCCCCTACTAAGTGGCTCGGACCTGCAAATCTTTAGTCGACGAGTGTACGCAGCTGCAAAAACATCTTACCATGTACGCGTCGTATTTTAGGATGACGGAACACACTGAACCAAGAGTGTGCATTAAATTTTGGCAAAAACTTGGTGATTCTTGTTCGGAAATCATCGTTATAATTCGAAAAGTGTATGGCGATGAGTCTATGAGTGATATTGTGATACTAAATTTGAATAGTGATTCAGGCGATTGGAAACTGGTTCTACTTCAGTAAAAAGTGACCCTCGCTCTGACAGGCCTGCCATGGAGAAAATATCTCAGAATGTGGAATAAATGCGAGTACCAAGATAGATGAAGACCTGGGGATAAAAAAATTACTGTTTCGGAATTTTTGAGCCAAGATTTGGTAATGAGCCGCGTGGCTCATGATTGGGGAAGAGTCATGGAATTATGGTTGTGACCCTAAGAGAAAAGGCCCAATTCACAGTGGGTGACACCTGTATCCCCGAGAGCGAAGAAAGTGCGCTAGAGTCGGAGCAACATCAAGAGAATGCTCACAGTTTTCTTCAACGAGAAAGGTGTTATGCAACATGAATGTTGAATACGCTTCAAAAGGTAAAACGGTGAACAAAGAGTAATTCCAAGAAGTTCTGAAGCGATTTCGTGAAGCAGTAAGAAGGCAACGACCTAATTTGTGGAAAAGTGGCGACTCGGTCCTTCAACACGATAGCGCACCTGTTCATTTATCGCAACGCATTCAGCAAGTTCTGGTGAAACACGGCCATTGAAGAGAATTAACTCTTACTCCTGGTACACCACAAGGTCGGATATTTTCCGGCCAGACACCGAAATTCGGGACGACAGGGCAAGCTTACAAATCATTCATTAATTGCGATACGCATTCTTCTTCTGTTTAACTGAAGACGAGAATATAATTTTAGGGATGTGAAAAAGAATACAAAGATATAAACAAAAGAAAAACGCGCAACGTGGTATATGATCGATCCCTTATGAAAAATGTTGCACTAATCATCCCGAATTTTGGTACACATAGATAGTTCGGTTTGATTAAATATACCAACACAGAAAAAAATATTATTTTAGGCTAAAAAATATCCCAATTTTTTATTTGTTGTAAACGTTTTTAATAACAGTCCTAAAGTTCATTGTTTAATTATGCTCAATATTCCAATTGTTTTTTGTTACCCAAGTAGAAGTGCTAATTAAAAGAAAATTAACTTTTATTTAAAAAAAAAACCGAAATTCTGCATTTGTTAATCAATGACAAGAACCGAGAAAGTTGAGTTAAACATATTTTTATTTATTTATAAACATTTGTTTATTTATAAGAAAAAGAGGCTACTTTCAAAAATTGGATTGATAAATGCTCTCCGAAATTTTATAACTTTCACCAAATTTTTAAATGGTTATTATTTTTATGCTATATCGTGAAAGTTTTTTTTTATAAATTCGGCTACGGTGTGAATATTCTCATTAACTACTTACAAATAACTGTAGGGTAAATTGTATTTATTCTCTGCAAATTGAATTTCCTAACACATGAGCATTTTATCAATTTAAAAATTATCTGAAAAATTCATAACAGATTTTGTGAACATGCTCCTTTCAGTCTCAAATCTCCATGTTAAGAAAGCTTTGGTCTTTTTTTACGTATTCACATTGAAAAAACAAGACCAAAGCATTTCAAATGAGACTGGTTATTAGGGTGGTTCAAAAATTCATTGGAAAATTTTTTCCCCCACAATTAGTCATAGAATATGGATGAAAAATTATTTTCAAAATATCGTGCCCATAAGTATATATTATACGGTCCATAAATTGTTTGAAAAATGTATTATACTTTTTGCAATTTCCTCTTGGAATAGAGTTCGAAAGTCGCGGTTTTTCCGATTTTTCAACTTGCTTTAAACTATTCACACAGTACTAGGTAATAATAAATGCAATTTAACAAACCTACAATATTTATTTCACAAACTAATTGTTCAAATCATTTTTAAAGCAATCTTTCTACTTTTTCTGAATATATTTTTCTGAAATGGAATAGATATTTGTGAAATTGATATCTGATTTTAATTCTCTTCTTACTAGGAACGAAAGTCGGAAACAATATTTACTAATTACGTTAGCAACATAGAACAGGAAGCAATTTCTTAACTGCAGTAAGTTTACCTTGTCCCATAAAGCATTATAATGAATGCATTATTTGATTGAGACATTTTCAATCTTCATACAAGAATATAATCATCGATAATAACATATTTTCTTCAGGGTAATAAGATTTAGGGGGGGGGGGAGGGGGGCTACTAGCAAAACATGTGCAAATTTTTTTGAACTTATATTTTTTAAATATTGTCAAAAGAGTGGAAATAATTCACTTTAAAATAAATGACAAACTATTTGAAAAATAATTCTTGCGGATGTTTATTTAGTATTTGTCCATAACTAAAAAGTCAAAACAAAACTAAAGCTTTCAGAAAAAGGTGCAGCTGTCTAACATTATTCTATGAAAATATAGTTATAAACAATGATCAATTGTATAAATGATTATAATTGTTAAGTTGCATTAATAATCACCTGACTAACTCAAAAGTGGACAAAAAGTTGAAAACTTCCGGAAAAGCGTAACTATTCAGCAATGATATAGAGGAAGATTGTTATAAACAATAATAAATCGATGAAACAATAATTTTTGCTAAAATACATTAACTGTTGTCACACTTAAGTTCAAAGTGGACAAAAAGTAAGAAATTTCAGAAAAAACTGCAACTTTCTAGTATTTCTCTAGGAGAAGATAGTTATGAACAATAAAATTTGTTCATTTAATTGGTTTTAGCTAATTGCAATCGAGAATTTGTCAATCAAAAAGTGGGTACACAGTGAAAAATTATAGAAAATACTGCAACTCCCTAGCATTATTCTAGAAGGATACTGTGATTAACAATAATACATTGTTTTGACAATTACTTATTGTAAACTCAATTAATTATTGGTTCGCTCTAACTGAAAAGTTTGTAAGTTTAAAAATTTGAAAAATTCTCATTCCGTAAAGAAAACGAAAGAAAAATTAAAAAAAAAAAAACAATTTCTTTAGAAAAATCTTGAGTCAACTTTATTTTTCAAGTGTTGACTATTCTGAACAAAATTTACGAAGACGTTTTTTTTTATGGAAAATACGTATGGGGTTGATGCATGGGGCTTGCAGAACCTCTAAATATCATTTTTTTATTGCATTTATTTTTTTGTGGATTCGAACGAATTTCTGGGCGGTAGATATTGAAATTAAAAAAAAATTGGATCATCCTACTGGTTATCATTTCAAGTTGCAGAATTATTCATGCATTCATTTAATTCAAATCAGTCGAATTTTGTCGATAAAAATGAAAAAACCTGAAATATAATACTTCCTTTTGAAATAACTAATAATTAATTTGATATATGAAGTTTTTTATAAATTATAATATTTCAGGGGTGGAAAATCTTTGAATGAATTCTTATGGAGTATTTCTACAAGCGCGAATTTAGGACAAGTATATGAACCTCGTGTAATTATCATCAAGAATGCAAGATCCGAGGATAAGGCAGTGCGGCTGCATTAACGAACGTAGCATTAACGAGCGTAAGTTTCGTTTAGATTTCCCCTCTCACTCTTCAATTTTTTTTTTTTTTTTCATTCGCGCGATAGCAGCTTTTATTAGAAGTCCGACGAATTCATTGTGTAACCGTTTCTCGAAACGGGCTGCATTATTCATATACGCGGGACCGCGTCTTTGAGAACGATCGGCCGCTGAAGAACTGGGGACAACTTAATTACTCGTACTGCGCAGAGATAATTATTCCGCGATCTTTAATTAAGGAAAACGCGTACGTCGACAAACGCCTTTTAATTACAATTATTTTCTAATGTTTTTCATTCTAATTGCAGACATGAGCATGAAAACTCTTCAGATGTCTCATCAGTTCGCTCCAGCTCACGAAGTAACTGTGACATTTTATATACAATTTCCATTAATTAAAACTTGAAAATTCACACTATGATTCTGAAGGAAGACTCACACAATATTAGTTCAGAAATACAAACTGTCTACTGTTGCGCAATTTTCCATTACACAACCCATTTCCAACTCGTTCAGGGCCATCGTTGGAATTCAAATTCCTCAATTCATCCTGATTTCAACAACAATCTGTGCGATATCTTGTCAACACCATTTTTTGAGAAATGATTGAAAAAAAAACACTGCAGACAGTTGAAAACTACAGCAAGTGTCATCAATTTTATCTTGAAGGTTTTCTGTGAAGAGAACCTAAATTTTCTTATCAGATTTGTAATTAAATAGCTGGTGGTATCCTCCTATCTCTGAGAGTAGTTTTCTAAAGAGTTTCAGCACTCGAAAAAATTCTCACGAGCATGAGAATATTCTCGAGAATATGCTCGACCTTTTAAGTGCTTTGAGAATTTAATGAGCATTTATGAGCATTTTGAATTAGGATTTAAAAAATCCATTTTTCTATCTCTATTAATAATAATTACATTAATTAAATTTCGCGGGAAAATGCATCGCTTGAAATTGGAAAGGGTGCTAAATTCAAATGATGAATGAAGTCAAAGTAATGGAAAACTTCATTTCTAAATTCTTCTAGGTATAAAACCAATCATACACCTAGAAGATAATAATGTTAGTGCAAAATAAATTTTGTTTCTAAATATATATAAAACAATCTTTCGTTGTGTTTTCAAGTCAAAAAGGTGAATTTTCAATCGAAGAAATGAATTTTTAACTAAAATGATGAATCTTCAATTGAAAACATGAATTTTTAACTGAATAGACAGTTGAATTTCCAGCACAAAGGATTAATTTTGTACCAAAGAAGACTCATTTCCAACAAATTTCATGAATTTTCATCTAAAAAAATCAATTTTCAATCAACATTAGAATAGTTAAAATATCAGAAGAATAAATGTTCAACCAAAAAGAGAATGGATCCTTAAACAAATATTTTTTTCCATGACAAGAAATTATTTTTCAACCAAAAAAAGAAGAATTAATCAATTTTCAATCAGAAAAATAAATTTTTAACAAAAATAGTTCAATTTCAAACTAAAAAAGATAAACTTACAAACCAAGAATATAATACTTGAATTTTAAGTTAGAAAAGTAAATTTTAAAAAACGACGTTTCAGCAAAATTAATTAATTTTCGACTAAAAATATAAATTTTCAAGCGGAGATGGAATAGTTATATCTTCAGTTGAAAAATTAATTTTCAACAACAACAAAATTAATTTTCAACTAAACTTTTTTTTCAATGAAAGGAATGAATTCTTAATAGAAAATAGAATAGTTCAATTTCTCACTCAATATATAATAATCTTTAACGAAAAAGATTACATTTCTATCAAAAAAGGTAAATTTTCCACTACAAATAAAGTAGGATCATTTTCAGTTTGTGAAATAAATTTCACAACAAAAAACAAACAATATTTCAGAAAATTAATTTTCAAGCAAAGAAATTAACTTTTAACCAAAAAAAATGACGAAGTTTCAAAAAAACAGTTAAATTTTCACCGAAAACAGATAAACTTTCATCTGAAAATAGAATAGTGAAATTTTCAGTGAAAACAATAATTTTCAATAAAATTAAATCAAATTTTCAACAAAATAGTATAATTTTCAACCAATAAGTTCAAATATCTATCAAAAAATATAAATTTTCGACAAAAACTGGAAGTTGTATTTCCGGTTAAGAAAATTAATTCTAAGTCAGAAAAATCTCATTTTTAACCAAAAAGGTCAATTTTCAACCAATAACATGAATGTTTAACAAAGTACATGAATTTTCGACCAAATATTTGAATTCCTAGAGGAATTTCCAACCAAAAGGATGAATCAGTCACCAAGAAGATTAAATATTCTCTCCCAAAATTCGAGTTTTCAATAAAATACAGGACGAGTTAAATTTTCAGTTAGAACCACGTAGAACTGGTAGAACCAGTTAGAACAATTTATTCTCATCTAGAAAACATAGTTATCAACAAAATAATTAAATTTTGAACAAAAAAAAGGGGTTTCGACTAAAATAATGAAACATCAACCGTATAAATGAATTTTTAACAAAGTAGTTCCACTTCCAACTAAGTAGTTGAATTTTCTACCAAAAAAGATGAATTTTCAGAGAAAAACGTGATATATTTTATTTCAATCGCAAAAAGAATTTCAATTTTATACCAGAAATAGTTTGTCTTTCTTCAAGTGATACTGTAAAAATATTAGAATATTTTAGCTTTGTTAAAAAGTCTATTTGATTTTAAAAATATCACTTTTTGTCATAGAAAATAATATTTTATGATTTGTCATATTACTTGTTTATAATGTATAGATATAATAATTATATTTATTATATGCTAGCATTAATTCTTAAAACAGCAATATAACCAATATAACAAAAAATTAGTTCTTCATCACTATATTTAAAAGTGTCTGAATATCCAGGACTAATACAAAATAACGAATAAATAAATAACAAACCCACAAATTAAGGAAAAAGATGCCGAAAATATAAATTAACCAATTATAAAATTAACCAAATTATGAAATTGCCGAATTATAAAATAAATGAATTATTTAATTCCCATAAATATTTCAATTCCTGAGATTTTAATTTGCCGAAAATAATTGATAATTAATGAATGAATGATTAATTAAATTGTTCGTTTCATTTATACTTTAATAAAAAACTCATAAATTAATAATCAATTAACTATATTCGGCGGTTCTAAATTTCGGGAATTGGAATATCTGTAGGAATTTAATAATTCGTTTATCTTATAATTCGATGATTGTGTGATTCGCAAATTTTATAATTCGGTCTCGAAGTCGGTCAGTTTCAATTTCGTATATTTTCAAATTCGGGATTTCATTTTGTTCAATAAAAAATATTGTCGGTATTTGAAATTTATAATTCTGCTATTCATATTTTTTACCATTTTTTCATTAATTCGTGTATTCGTTATTTATTTTATTTTTATTTTTTATAAGTCCCAAATATTCATGTAATTTTTTTTTCTTTGAATGATGTCAATTATGCCGCGTTTTCTTATAGCAAACAAAATAATAAGTAAGTCCATAAGTCTCATTTACTACCTGACTCTACACTATGAAGAAAAATGATTTTAAACGGTTTTCTATACTTATTTTGTGATTTTTGCGTATTTTTTCTATGGTATTGCTGAAATAAAACTCGAAATAAAAAAAACTAAGTTTGCATTTCTGATATTTTTTCCTGATCAAAGTTTCTAAAATTATTGTTTGAATTCAAAATAACAATTATTAAAAAAATATATTTTTGGATGAAAATTTTTGGACGACTGAAAAATCCTAAAAAATATTAAATTCATAACTCTGTTAAATTCCCGAATTGGCAAATTCCCAAATAATAAAATTTCCTAATTTGGAATGAAACTCCTAAATTGGAAAATTCCCAAATAATGAAATTGACGAATAAAAAATTCACGAACAGTTTATGATATTACCGAAATGGAAAATTCCCGACAGTTTATAATATTACCGAGTTTTAAAAGTCCTGATAGGAAATTGCCGAATTATAAAATATCCGAACTGGAAATTTTTTGAATTATAAAACTCTCGGAACAATAAAAAAATTGTTTCTCAATAAATATTATTAACTTCGCAAAAATACAATAATCAAATATTTCTATTAAAAAAAATATATTTTTCTTGTTCAAAGTTTCTAAAATTATTGTTTGAATTTAAAATAACAATACTTGAAGAAATGTTTCATCCAGAAATATATATTTTTCTATTGTTGTTATTTCAAAGTCAAACAATAATTTGAGAAACTTCAAACATTGCAAATAAATTTTTTTCATGATAAAAATATTTGATTATTATATTTGTTCAAATTCGGAAATTTTCTAGTTCGGATATTTTATAATTTGGCAATTTTCTATCGGGAATTTTTTAATTCGGTAATATTATAAACGGTTGGGAATTATCCATTTCGGTAATATTATAAACTGATCTGAAATTTTTTAATCGGGAATTCTCCAATTCGGTAATTTCATTATTCGGGCCTTTTATCAATCGGGAATTTTATTACATATTCAAACATTTTAGGCTTCCGTTTTCGGTACCGATCGTGAGAGAACTCGTTTGTGTCAAGTGTTGCGTTTTTTGGCTTTGGTGAAGGGAATCAGCGTGTGGGGGTGCAGAAAGGGCAGTGAGTGCGGAGAGCAGGGGTAAAGGAAGAAGGGTGAGTGAAGGCAAGTGTGTAAAGTGTGGAAATAGGGTGTGAGAAAGGAAAGTTGAAACGTGCAAATTTTGTTTTGAGGTTAGGTGTAGAAAATAGTTGTCGTGAAGGGGGGAAGAGGTAGGCAGGTGAAGAGAGGGTAGCGTCGTGGAACAGTGGGTAAGGTTGGATACTGGGATGCCGACGGTAAGAAGCCCGCAAACGGGCGCCAGAGGGCAGGGAGAGGAAGAAGCAAGAGCGGACGAGGTTTTGAGCGCGGTTAGTGGGGAGAAGGGAGAATATGACAGTAGCGATGACGAGACGTTCGAGACACCGACCAGGGTCGGATCAGCTGAGAGAAGGGGTTCAGGCACGAGCCAGAAACGCGGGAGACCATCAAACCTACAGCGCCTCAACAGGCTAGGTAGCGCGGGCTCGAATAGGAGTCTGGATGAATGGCACAAAAAGGGAAACGTAACTAGCAGTGAAGGGGAAGATAAAAGGAAGAGAGAGGAAGGGGAAGATGATCCGGAAAGGGACAAGGATAACAAGAAAGTGAAGATGAAACGAAAAACTCCAGACAGAGATAGGGGGGATGGGGGGATGTTTGAGAAGCTAGCAGCCCTCATAAAAGGGTTTAGAGAGGAAACAAGGAAGAGTCTGGAAGATATGAATAGGCAGGGGAAAGAAGTTAGGGGGGAAGTGAGAAAAGTAAGAGAAAAGTGGGAAGAGTGGGATAAACTCTGGAAAGAGGAGAAAGACAAGGTATGGGGTAAACTAGAGGCCATAGAGAATAGACAGAGAGAGATTGACGAACAGACAAATAGGGAGATAAAACAACTGGAAGAACGGGTAAGCAAATTAGAAGTTAGGAATGAGCATATGGGGAAGGGAACAGAAAGTGCGGAAAAAGTAGAAGGGAGTGATAACGTGCAAAATGACAATGAAAGAATGAAGAAGAGACTGAGTGAGATCGAAAGAAGATTGGAGGGGGAAGAAAGGGCGAAGAGAAAAAATAACATAGTAGTCAAGGGATTGAAAATAGAGAGTGAAACAGGGGAAATTGAAATCAAAAATCTGCTGAGAGATATTGGAATTCGGGTAAGGGTAGAAGGAGTTAAGAGATTAGGAATGATGAAGGAAGGAAAAGAAGGAATGTTTGTAGTAAAAGTAGGGAGTGAGGAGGAGAAAAAGAAAATTATGGAGAACAAAAAATTATTGAAAGGAAGAAGGGAGAGAATTGAAGAGGATTTGACTTGGAGGGAGAGGAAAAGGAGATGGCAAATAGAACAGAGAGCATGGATAGAGAGGAAAAAGGGATGCATGGTATGGATAGGGCGAGACAGACTATGGATAAATGGGGAGGAGTGGGTCTGGGACGAGGAAGTAGAAGAAATAAGGAAAAAGGGAATAAGAATTGAGAAAGATAGAAGAAAGGAAGATTCAAAAGAGGCTAGAGAGCAAACAGGGGGGTTTCCAAAAAGCAAGGCGGAAGAAAAGTAAGGAGGATAGAGGAGGGAAGGGAGGAGAAAAAAGTGAAAATAGCTTTCTGGAATGTGTCAGGCTTGAAGAACAAGAATGAAGGTTTCTGGCGGGAGTTAGAAAAGTGGGACGTGATTATGATGAGTGAAACCTGGGCGGATGAGAAGGATTGGAAGGGGATGAAAAGGTTGTTACCTAAAGGGTATGTGTGGACAATGCAAGAGGCAAGGAAGGAACACGTTAAAGGTAGAGGAATGGGCGGCATGGTATCAGGGGTGAGAAAAGAATGGGCAGTAAAAGGTAAAACAGAGCAGGACAGAGAAGAAAAGGAGGGAACAATGGTAAGAAGGATTATAATAGGGAAAGTCAAAATAGCGGTGGTTTGTGTATATAGAAGAAGAGGGGAAGAGGAAGGTTGGAGAGTAATAAGGAGGTGGATGGAGGAAAAGAAGGAAGAATTGGTTTTGATAGGAGGTGACTTAAATGCCTGGACTGGCGAGCAAGGGGGAGGGATTTGGGATGAAGAAAAGGAGGCATATATGAGGAGCTCCAAACATAGGGAGATAGACCGGGAGGGGAGGAAGTTACTAGACATAATAGGAGAAACCGGATGGTTTATATGTAATGGCAACATGAAAGGAGATGAGAAAGGAGAGATTACATTTATAGGTAAGGGAGAAACAATAATAGACTACATCTTGGCAGAAGAAAGAATGAGTAATATGATATGCAGTATGAATGTAGGGAATGAGATAGGGTCAGAACACTTCCCAGTAATAGCTACACTGAAAGGTGGCGTCCATAAGCGTGGAAGAGGGAGAAAGGAAAGAGGGGGGGAAAGGGACACGAAAATGGGAGTCTGGGGGGTAGATAAATTAAAAGTGTTTGAACAGAAGATGGAAAAGGAGAATGTTAGATATGAAAAGGAGGAGGGGGTAGACTCGTTAATTAAAAGGTTGAAAGGGTCGATTGAGAAGGTGAAGAATGAGGTAGGTACAAAAGAAGGAAGAGAAGAGGGAAAGAGAGGATGGTGGGACGAGGAATGCAGGGAGAGTAAGGAGAGAATGAAAGAGTCTGTAAGAAAATGGAGGAAAGGAGAAATAGAGAAGGCGGAGTACAACAGGAGAAAAAGAGAACATGAGAAGATGCTGGAAGGGAAAAAGCAAAGGGGAAAGGAGAAATACAAGGAAGAAGTAGAAAAAGCAATCAAAGAAGGTAGGGTCTGGGATGTGATAAACAGGGAAAGAGGAGGAAGGAAGGGCGTGAATGAAGAAATAGAAATGGATGAATGGACGGATTATTTTAAGGGTCTGTTAGGGGGAGAACAAAATAGGATCAAAGGGGAAAATAGAAAGACAGTCCAGGGAGAAACGGAGGAAGCGAACGAAATAACAAGAGAAGAAGTAAATGAGGCGATAGATAGACTGAAAAGAAACAAGGCCACAGGAGAGGATGGTATGGAGAACGAAGCGATAAAGTATGGAGGAGAAGGGATTAGGGAAGTGATGTGGAGGGTATGCAACAAGGTCTGGAAAGGAGAAGGGTGGCCGGAGGAGTGGATGACAGGGCTGGTAGTACCGCTTGTTAAGAAAGGGGAGGGTAAGAAGGTAGAAGAGTACAGAGGGATCACTCTCATGCAAGGGGGCTATAAAATATACACAGAAATTCTAAGAAAAAGGTTAGAGAATCAGATAGAAGAGAAGCAAAGTATCCCACACAACCAGACGGGATTTAGAAAAGGGATGGGGACAATAGACAACATTTACGTACTCAACTACTTGGTTAACAGAAACTTAGGGAGAAAAAGAGGGAAATTAGTCGCTTTGTTTGTAGATTTCAAAGCAGCTTTTGACTCAGTGAATAGAAAAGTGCTATGGCAGGCAATGAAAGAGAGGGGAATAGAAGAAGGGCTGGTGGAGAGGATAAAGGAAATTTTTACTGAAACCAAGATTAGGGTGAAGGTACGCGGGGAAAAAGGGGAGGTTTTCTGGACAGGAAGAGGTCTAAGGCAAGGGTGCCCGTTGAGTCCACTACTTTTTAATTTGCTGCTGGCAGACCTAGAGGAGAAGCTAAAGGAAAAAGGGAAAGGGGGGACGATCCTGGGTAATAGCAAACTATACTCCCTAGCATACGCGGACGACGTAGTTCTAATAGCAGACGATGAGAAGGGGATGAACCTAATGATAAGAATTTTCGAAGAGTACGTGGGAAGAAAAGAACTGACGGTGAACGTAGGGAAGACCAAGGTGATGTGCTTCAGAAATAAAAAGACCAAAATAGGTTACGTTTGGAAGATGAACGGACAAACAGTGGAAATTGTGGAGGAGTTCTGTTACCTAGGTTTTTGGTTTGAGTCAGGAGGGGGAAACGATTTGCAGGTGAGGAAAAGAATCGAAAGTGCGAGTAAAGTAATGGGCCAAGTATGGGGTATAGGAAAGAGAAGGTTCAAGGACGATTGGAGAATGAGGGTTTGGTTGTTTGATGCGTTGGTTTAGGCGGTGTTGTGTTATGGAGTGGAGGTTTGGGGATGGAAGGAACATAGGAAAGTGGAAAGCATACATGAGAGATTTCTGAGATGGGTAATGGGGGTTAGTTGGAGTTGTCCAGGATACATGATAAGGGAAGAACTAGGAAGGGAAAAAATGGTAACTAGACAAATTAAGAGAGCCTGGAGGTTTGAAGAGAAGCTGAAAAGGGGAGAGGGGAGTAGAATAGCACAAGTATGCTTGGACGAAGTTC
This sequence comes from Andricus quercusramuli, assembly GCA_932178445.1. Lineage (NCBI taxonomy): Eukaryota > Metazoa > Arthropoda > Insecta > Hymenoptera > Cynipidae > Andricus > Andricus quercusramuli. The sequence continues at coordinate 39,474 of CAKNXH010062334.1, forward strand.
GGAACAAGGAGACGAGAGGCAATTGGGGAAATTCAAAATGGGAGGAAGAAAGGAAAAAAATGAGGAGTGTTTGTGATATACAGGAAGGGGTTCTGGATTGGCAGAAGATTGAATTAGAGCTATTAGTAAGACAAGGAGAAGAGAGATGGAGAAAGATTATGGATTCGAAGTACAATAGATGGTATATGATGGTCAAAGGGGTGACGGAACCAGAATATTTGCAAAAGATGAAAAAGGA
>CAKNXH010062334.1:54711-77790 GCA_932178445.1 Andricus quercusramuli
GTGGTGTGGTGTGGTGTGGTGTGGTGTGGTGTGGTGTGGTGTGGTGTGGTGACATGACATGACATGACATGACATGACATGACATGACATGACATGACATGACATGACATGACATGACATGACATGACATGATATTAACTATATTCAATTTGAATAATTGTAACAACGATTAATATGATTAGTGGTGATCAAAATGAATAAATAAATAGATTCACATTTTTATTGAGAATCTCACTCCGAAAATCGAACTTTTTCCTTAGACTCGCTGTGAAAATTATTGTACTTGACATGTGAGAAGCAGGCAATCTTCGCTTCGTGTGATGTCATCACTCGCCTTCGGCTCGTGACGCCAAATTCACACTCATCGGGAATTGCCGACTTTCCACACTTGTCAAGTAAATAGCTATTTTCTTATAGGATGAGGACATTTGTTTTCAAGTATAAAAACAAGATAATGAAAATACGTATGTTTCAATACCAATATTATGAAATAATGCATATTATTTATTGTAATAATATAAAGTTCTTGAAATGATACTTTTTCAGGCTAGCGGAGTATACAATGTAATACAAAATAAGAAACAAATATTGAAGTAATCATGATAAATAATATTTGTACTTCATTTTGCAATATCTTAATAAGCAATCGTAGGTCGAGGTACATAAATAAATGTCATATACATTTAATATAAAAGTGTTGAACATAATGTAAAAAAGTTCACATTTTGGACAAAATGTAGTGCTAAGCATGAGATACGTGATGAGAAGGTGTTCGTTAAAGCCCAAAGAGCTTTAACAAAAGAGAATTCACAATCAACAAATTACAGTTGTTGTCGATGCTTTGACTTTTTATTTTAAAAAGTCTGGGCACAAATGTGGGGGGAATACAAAGACCGAGCGCGTAGCCCGAGATAAATATGTTATCCAGGCATACTATCTTCTGGATTCGTCGATTAATGAGAATAAAAACTAGCTTGCTTTCTCACTGGTACCATACATTTTCACGAGATTATCTAGAGTTGGACGATCTTCTGCAGAGAAAAATATTTAAGGTAGACTGTCAATGTCCGTTACGTGTTCACCCAGAAATCCCAATGCGCCTGTAGCATCTTCCGGATTGGTGAAAGGAAAGACCGATATCACGTACACGTTACAGGACACATCAATATTTCTAGTAAAGTCACCAGGAAGAAGAGGAGCTTAATTTCGAAGTAACTGGAATTTAATTCAATTGCTACCGGATTTCGTCTTCACGAGGTGGTGTGAGAAGGTCGTCCTGAATAACGTTAATCTTCCATAATTGGTTCCCCGGGGTAAATCGGATCGTTAAAAACCAACGTTGAACCTCAATGAATAGAACATTGAATCCCTAGTAGTTTCCCATTAGCACTTCAATGTCGAGCTTTTCGAATTCAATTCGAACTTTTTCGCAATACTTAAAAATTATCACTTCATTTTTCCCTCGATTTCGCCATCCATCCTTGCAACATTTTCTCTCGTAAAAAAAAATATTCTGAATTAATTTTTGTTCGAAAAGCTTTAACTGTATTTTGCAAATTTTATCCAACTTTCTGTATAACTTTATTAATTCATACTTTATGTATATTTGCATAGGTTTACCCAAAAAATGAAACGAATACGAGTCAAATAATGACTCAGACGTGTCTGTTGGATGTCAACGAGAAGCATTGGGAATATTTTGTGAAACTGTCATTTTAATTGGTATCTACAATGTACATTGGGTTTACTAAACATAATTCTGCATTGTAAACTCAGAAAATATTTCATTTTATCAACATGCGTGAACCGAATAACGTGTTACTCATGCAGCTCACGTGAACCATTACCTCGTGATATTTATCATCGAGTGTACATACCTCTCGAACTACTCTTTCGCAATTAACAAAATCGTCCTCCGCCTCGCCTCGTATCGTCGTGAGTGGTCGTTTCTGTAACCATCTACATAACGACTTTCCCAGCGTACTGGCCAGATATAGTTTGCTAAATGGATTTATTAGATTTAAGTGATTAACAAACTCTCTCATCTCCCTTTTCCAATCATCGTCCAAGCTCTCACTTTAAGTAGAAAATCGATCATTCTGCAAAATACTTTTGAGTAACGATACTTCTGTCAGAAGCTTTTTTCTCTCCATTATTCCAGTGAAATAATATTCAATTTATTTCATCAAAATTAGATCAACTTCTCGCAATATTTAATATTATTACTATTATTATTATTAAGAGCTTCCATGAACTGTTCAGATTTATTGCTATCCTGTAAGAAGAATTCAAAATGAGGTTCGAAACTGAGAAAAGAAGAAAGAATTAATACAAAAACTAAAACGTATCCAAACTGTGTTGGACAATAGAGTATTCAAGTAGGACGAGGAGGGGCAGCGCCAACCGCTGGGACAAAGGTGACTTTGCTTATAATATCGCTATTATTTAACGATTTCAATTCTACTTCGCAATAAATAAATCTATCTCATTACAGAGATAGTGTTTCTTACTGAAATCTTGAAAACTTAAAGTTGAAAGGAAAATTATGCAGAAAACAGTTTTGACAACGAAAGAATGAAAGATTCGCTGGCAGAAATATAAAGTGGTCAACATCAATGGCGATACTTATAGTATGAAAATTTGATATTTTGATAGTTAAAACCATATGAGATCATTCAGTTATAATAATTAAATATAATTCAAGTCCAAAATATATTAAATGTCGTAAATAATTGAGGTTTCACTAGGAGGGCAAGCGCGACAAAGATAATAGTTTACAAGTGCATATAGGTGGAACACGTATCATGAGATTTGTTGGTGATTAATCGGTAATGTAGAACAGCCACTTATCTTCCGGGTTACATGTAAGAAACTATTGAATATTATTCTCAATCCGGTCGGTAAAGCAGGTTTTTTCTATTGGCACAGTAGAAACATTTGCCTGTAGTCAACGAATGAAAGGTTATATCACAGATAACAGCTATCAGTACTTTTTTTCTAAATAACTTATTCTTCTTGCTGGATGTGTTCAAAGGTAATTTTCCCAGTACCTCAAATACGATAGAAATGAACCATCATATTTTTCGACTTCCAGATGTTTTTATTTTCATAAAAAGATGCGGTCGCCTTTACCCTTCGGTGGGAGCAAAGCCGACGAAATGCAACTTGTTAGAAATAATTGAATTATCGAATCATTGTTCCATCCGTGTAATCATTACTTAGAGAAATATGATATACTATAATGTGCGACTCGAAAAGAAAAAAATGGATCATCTTCTTAACTTTAAAAAAACCATTGACTGTAAACTGGTCGGCGCTGCCCCTCCTTACCCTATGTTGGTTGTTGAAATTCAGAGCATAAAAATGCGGAACTCAAATTTCATTCTTTTCCGGGATAAAATGAATACAATTTCTTAAAAACAAACACAGGCCTCACAGTCCCTCTGGGATAAAATATAAGGACCAAAAAGTACTCTTTATCATGCTCATAGAGTACTTTTTTGCGCTCAAAAGATAACAAATTCAAAATTAATTCATAAGATTTCAAAAGAATTCAAGTTAAATTCTAAACAATTCGAATGAATTGGGAACAATTCAAAAATAAAAGAAAACTTGATTAAATCTAGTAAATTTGATACAAGCTAAGAAAAATTCAAGAAATTCAAAAGAGTTTGATGAAATGCCTACGAATTAAAGGTGAAATAATCAGGACATTGAACTACAGAAACCGGATTTAACTTTAGAATCAATAAAATAAAACAAAAAAATGGGAAAATTTTTTTTTAATCAAAATAATCCATTTATTTCAGTAAAAATTTAGTAAATTTTGAGGAATTTAAAGAAAATAACAAGAATCTGATGAAATTCATAAAAAGTCAAGCTGAATTGAAAAAATAATCGAGTGAATTAAAAACAATTCAAGAATATGAAAAAATTTATTGAATTAGGTTTGGAATGAATTTAGGAAAATTAAGGAGAATTCAAAAGAATTTTATGAAATTCCTACAAATTTAAGGTGAGATTGAAATACTCCTAGATGAATAAAACAAGAACTTTTTAAAAATCCATTGAATTGAGTGAAATTGAGTGCATTTATGAAAATGCGAAAGAATTCAAAAAAATCTAGAATAATTGATACGAATTTTGGATGAATTCCCAATGCATTGCAAAAGTATTTGAAAATCTCTTGAAATCTTTGAAATCCTGCAAAATCCCTCACTTCTTGCTAATGAATTCTTTGAAATCCATTAAAATATTATTATATCCTGTGAAGTTCTATGACATTTGATGATATTTCCAGGAATCCTGAGAAAATAATTGAAAAACCTTGGGAGCTTTTAAAATCCCTTGAAATGTTTAAAATCCTAAGGAAATCTTATAGAATCCCTGAGAATCTTTTAAAATAACCAAAAATATTTCAAATTCTTTGAAATCCCATTAAATACTGAAATCAATTGAAAATTACTTGTAATCTTTTAGAATAACCTAAAATATTTCAAATGTTTTAAAATATTTTGAATTTTTTTTAATTTGTTGAAGCTTTTGAAAATGCCAAGGAATTTGAGAAAATACTTTTGAATATTCGAATCCTTTGATCATTTTATCAACTGATCCTCAGGATCAATTGAATAAAAACTTTTAAACATTCAAAAATTCCGCTGAATTACGTAGAATTTGTAAATGTAGAAGAATTCAAGTGAATTAACAAAATTCAAACGAATTTCCAAAAACTGCAAAGAATTCAGGATAAATCAATAAAAACGCAGGTTGAATTCCAAAAAATAATAATTTCCAATCTCTTCAAATCTTTGAAATCCAAAAAAATACCTCAGACGTCGTGCACAAATTCTATAAAATCCCATAAAATATTATAAAATTCCGTGAAATTCTATGATTTGATATCCTGAAATCCTAGAAAATGCATTAAATAAATTAAGAGCTTCAAAATCCCTCAAAACCATTGAAATCCTCCTGAATCTTATAAAATCCTGTGAAATCTTTCAAAATATCTTGAAAAATTATAGGTCCTGAAGAATTGTTCCATATCTTTCGAAATTCTAGATAATTCTTTATCCTAAAATAGTGCAAACGCTTTGAAACTTTTAAGTTTTACTACTAGAAAGCCACTTTGAATTATAATTACCATTTTTCATTATGTATTTTATTTATTATTCAATTTTTTATTTCTCGTGTCTTCACATACAGCCATGTGCAATAGGCCTTCAGCTTAACTCACCTACCCAAATAGCAAATATAGCTCGCACAATGGTATTCGCACACAAAACTGTCACCTTCTCTTCTTCAGTAAATATTTTTTAAATTTTTTCTCATGAATGACCATCTAATTGGACTCAAGCGAATAAAGATTTCTAATTTTTTATATTTCTTAACACTAAAACAACTATTGGAACCTATTCTATTTTATCCCCAACTGCAATAATTTAAAAAAATTCTAAACCAAATAAAGATAAATTTTTCTATTAAAGAGGAACCGATTGTATAATGAAGTAAACTAATATCACTGATATCATATGTTGCCGCTAAGAATTTTACTGTGTTAAAAATATAGTAATTGTCATTGAAATTTTGATAAGGCATGACAAAAATATGTATTGTCCAAATTTAGTATATTTCCTAGGGAGATGGTAATATTGTTTTTAAAAAAAGTTAGTGTTACTTCTGCATTTATATAAGATAATTAAAGTAATGCAGTATCTTGTTAGGAGATATACCAATGAGCATAATGTAAGTCGTCTACAAACGCCACCGAGTGACTTCATCCTGTATTTCTTGCATCGCACTCGACGAAACCAATTACCTCACTAACGAACAACTAAATTCCGGAGGAACATATAACCCTCTGCCTTCGGCAACGCGAACATGTCTGCATGCTTGAGCATATTGCCAGTGAAATTAGGTCATTCATGGAGATCGCTTTGTATCAACCTACACATATCGATAAATAATTTATTCTGTTGCTGCCATCAAAACATTTTTTCGATTTCCGCTGTAAATAGAGCAATCAATTTAAATATTCTGGAATTACGCCTACGGGAAATATGTCACATAATCACATCTTTACGACACTCTTCCAGGTTTGGCTAGCTCAGGAGATGACGTGCCTGAAAGAAGAAATGCAATTTCAATGATATACTGTAATTTCATCAATTATAATGAAATAGAATGGAATGGAAGCATCTTCCCTATTCCTTCACACTCCCCCAGACACTTACTTAGTGGTGAGAGGGGGACCTACAGTTTAAAGTGGGTTTCAAACCACCAAGAACCACAGCTTCAAGTACTTATGAAACCTTCTCCTCTAGAGCAGGCGTCTACAAAAGGTAGATCCTTTATCTACCAGCGATCCCGGACCAATAAGTCGGATCTACTCAGCTTTGACACATAACTGTCAAGAAGAATCCCCATCCTTCCTGAGTCGAAGTGTCTCAAAGAGTTGCTTCTTACCCAGCAGATAAAAATGGGGACCTCGAAGTTTAGGTTTATGAACCTCTACTCTAGAGTCTAGCTCTAGATGTACCGGTCCCACGACTCTCTGGAGATGAACAACTCCCTCGCTAGGATAGTGTTCAATTGCATGAGCCGCCTAGGCTCTTCCAGAGTGCGAGGCGGAAATCAAACCCGCGAACCGACGGAGTGGGTCCATAGCTTACGCCTTAACCCCCAAGAACATCGTCCCACTTCAATGATAATATTGTCCAGTTTCTATTCTATTACTTGATTATTACTCAGTTCTACTATTTTTACAGTAAAAATGTATTCCTCACAAGTACCTATCCCTCGGAACCTATTAGATCCGTCGGGCCCCTTTCTAACCCGCAAGATCTTACCTAACCCTCTGAATCCCCCTTTATCATACAGGACTTCACCTATCACGAGGGATGACCCTTCTTAATCAGGAACCCCCTCATTCCTAGGGACCAATGGCAAACTCCCAAACCACGGGACCGCTTCTATCCCTCGGGACCTCCTAACCTATGGAATGCAACTAATAACATTGAAAGTAATAGTAAAAGTATATAAATTGAAATACTCATCGGTGATCGATAAAATTAGCAATCTACTTTTTCACTTCTGTTGATTTCGATTTCAAATCAATAGGTCATCCTATGAGTTACAAAATGGTCCCTTCCACGAAATCTTTCTCCACGGATACTACAATGGATGTGACGAGTTTTCATATAAAGGATATTATGCAATATGCACCTAGGGCTGGTAGCAGACATTTTTAACGCGCGAGATAAAATTCTTTTTCTTTCTTGCATGGTGCATAAGAATTTTTTTGAAACTAGGTGCGAGGAGTTCGATTCTGAAAATTAGACGATTCCAGGTTTAGAGGCGCACCTCTGACGGAGTCCAAGGCCGAAGCATCGGTTCATTTGATTGTAACTCGCACAAAAAAATTTCTGAATTGTCCAATGAAAACCATCTGAAAGTTTAAAGTCTTCCTAATTCAACGATATGATCACTTTCATCCTAACTTATTTTTGTCAATAGTTAGTGGGCAAAACAACCCAAAAACAGGATTTTTCGGCCTCCTTTTTCAAGCGTCCACTTTTACCTGTTTCCAGAAAGAGAGCAAAGATAGGAGAACTCTGAAAGAAATTCATGAATATTCTTTCAACATTCTCCAATGCAATGCATTTTTCGAAACTTTGAAGTATTTAATAATTTAGTTGTTACGGGGATTCATTTACAAATACTTCATCCTGAGAACGAATAAAGATAGGTAACCGTGTGGTGGCTTAAAATGTGCAGTTTTATAATGTGAGTGCAGTGCAATAATTAAATTTATAATAAAATAATTCTTACGCGAGAAATATCATTTTAAATATTGCTGACTTTAATCAGCGTGAGCGTGTGACCGGCACAGCTAGACAAGTGGCATAAAAAAAGTACCCTTTCGATGATAATAGTATCGGAGTTGGCTTGCTTCTGGAGTTACTATTGTCATTGAAAGGGTACTTTTTTCTACTACTTATCCTGTTTATTGTAGACGTGACAATTATTGAATCCTTCTCGATGCCATTGTTGTACTCGAGTTTTAAATCCCCACAGCAGTAGAAGTAACCTCTTGAATTAAATTCCTTTCTATACTCAGCACCTGACAATGTCGCTTATTAACAAGTATTTTTTTATTTCTGCAAAGTCGATCTGAAAAACAAGTATCCGTAACGAAGACCAGGATATATGTTCTGACATGAAAAAATACTGAATGTTTGCGACAGATATAGTATCAGAGATTCGGAAAAAACTAGAATTTCTTACAGAATTAATAAAATGAAATTTCAACAATGTATCTTTTCGGATCTCACTTGCTGCAGTAGGTTGTTGTCCTTTACGCACTCTTATTATTTGTGTACTTTTTTTTTTTCATTCAAGGAAAGAACATTGGAAACTTCAATTTTTTCTTCTTTTTCTGTGAGAATGATTGATCTTATTTCGGCAGTACAAAATAATGCACACGTATTTTATTATGCTAATGTTTGCAGGTATGTGAAGTAACTATTTCCTTTCAACTAGTTACTCTAACTAGTTATTTTTTGGTAAGAACAATGGTAGTGACATCACTTTTACGAGTAAGTTACGAATTATAAACATTTTTTCCAGAAACAATAACTATAAGCACCGTTATTCCTTCAGTTGCTTCCGGAATGTAGTTCCCAAGTCTTTCCTAATGACAATCAATTAATTTTATTGCTTTTCCAACTATTTTTCAATTATCACCATTCAAATTGTCGTGACAGATAGCCACATACATTTGTGGCCCAATATAGGAAAATTGATATTTCTCACCTACCCTGAGATTGAGAATTCTTCTTCTGGAAATTGAACTATTTCAGTAATTTTACTAATTATTTTGATTGAATATTGATTTTTTTTATTAAAATTTTATTATTTGGTTGAAAATTTTATAATTTTATTCGAAATTGAACGATTTTGAAAGAAAATCATTTCGTTCGGTTAAAAATGTAATTCTTCCGTTGAAAATTAGTTTTTTGGTTGAAAAAAACTATTTTTAATTTGAACTTAATTTTTTTTGTGGGAATATATTAACTATTACATTTTTAGTTCAGGATTCATCTTTTTTGTCAATAATTAATTTTTCCGAATTAAAATCTAGCTGTGAAATTCTTGGTTGAAAACTGATCTTTCTTAGTTGAAAATTCATATATTTTGTTCAAAATTCGTCTTTTTATGTTGAAAAATTCAACAATCTCGTACTAAATTCGTATTTTTTGGTTGAAATTTCGTCTATTACATTTTTCATCGAAAATTCATCTTTTTGAACTATTTCATTGAAAAATGTTTTTTTGTTCGAAATTATTTTTTCAATCGGAAAAATTCTATAATTTGTTGAAAATTCATATTTTTGGTTAGGAAATTATCTTCGTGGTTGCAAATTTGTATTTTCGGTTGAGTTAAACTGTACCATTGAGAATTAATCATTTTTGTTTTAAAGTTGAACTACTTCGCTATGAAGGTTTATTTTTTGTCGAAGATTCATTAATCAAGTTGAAGATTCATCTGTTTCGTTGAAAAATTAACTATATTTTTAACATTGTTTTGCTTAAACATCCATTTTTTTTAATAAAAATGTAACCATTCCATTTTTGTTTCCGAATTTATATTTTTTAGTTGAAGATTTTACTACATATTTGGCTTTATGTTTGTGTTTTTTTTTTATTTGGAAACGCATGTATTTTGTTGAAGATGCTAGCATTTAGTTGAGAATATATCTGTTACGGTTGAAAATTTATAATTTTTAGTTGAAAACTCATGTATTTTGTCGAAATTTCAAAGTCTACTAAAAAATTTTCGATTGTTCTTAGAATATTATAAATCTTCTAGAAGCGAATGTCGTAACTGGATAAATATAGAAACACTTTTAGAAAGAAATAATTAATTTTTAGCGCTAAAGAGATTCATAGTTAACTTGTAATCATTTGTAAGTTATGAATAAAGGTTTGTAAAAATTAAATTGGGATATATATTTCTAAAATACAAATGTCACTGAAAAGTTAATGATAACTAAAAGATAACGATAACTAGTTACTTTTTTAGAAATTTTTAGAAATTTTTTAGAAATTAGAAAAGATAATGATAACTAGTAACTTCTTTGGTGATGTTGTTGATGTTTTTTGGTGATGTTTGTTCTTTATATCACAATTATTTTTCTTTATAGTTTTGGATGATTTAAAGAACTTTCCTTTTTCCCCTTTTATGTTGTTACGAACGTAGCTTGAATGAAATTTTGCAATTATATTTGTAGATCTTTTTGACATGAACAATTGTATGCGTTATATTTTATCTTGCATCACATAGTTTGGTCGAAAAATAGAATTTTTTATTCTTTAAGACGCTTGTCTGATTGATCAACTAGAAAGGGTGTGGTCAAAAATGGCTGAATAACAAAATGCGTATCAAAGGAAACCCCAATCAGTTAATTTATTTGAAAGTTGTCGTGTTGACAGATAAAGAAGTCAAACACAAACCGAAATAAAAACCATTACTTCTCAATCAATGCGTCCAAAAACGTCAAAATTTGACGAAATCGACGACACTCAATTCTCACATGGAGCCAATATCTTCCATTTGAGATAAGAATTTCATCATTAGAATTATCATAATGAAAAATGTAAAATGATATCTACAAAGGGAAATCTTGAAACTAATAATTCACTGAAGCATTAATCAGTTTCTTCTCTACTTTGCGAAGATGAGGCTGGTCTATACATTTGTTTGCACTTTGGTGGTCATCCTTAATTCTATTGGTGAATATAATATAATATAATCACAGAAAAAATAGAAGATAAACTTTACATTGATTTTCGACGAAAGATTCTTTGCAACAAAAATTAACTTCACAGGATAAACTTTACACAAATATCGGTTAAACTTTCTTTCATTTTTCCAGGACATATCAAAAACTGTTTGTTTCATGGAGTGGGGATTTATTATATTTTAGAATTATTCTGCATGATTTTGATCGAATCATCAGAAAGATGCTTCCTGCAAAGAAACTTCGAATTCCGCCGAAGGTATTAGACATAAATTTCATACACAAAAAGAATATATGCGCTTGATAAAGTATTAGTCTCGCGCTGCAACACCATTATTCCAAATTTATATTGAATTTATTTCTATACCGCGGCTTGGCATTGCTTATCCAGATAATGCAAAATAAACTGCGAATTCCATTTGTCATTATTACTTTAATATTTTTTTCTTATTTTGCAATTAAGTTGATTCTCAGTTACCCTGAAAAATATATCATTTCAATAAAATTATATTATTACAAATCATAAGATGCGTTGGTATTGAAACAGACATATTTTCATTGTCTTATTTTTATTATTTTCCACAATTTGAACCAGAAATATGCATTCTAGCGTGAAGTGGTTTTACAAAAATTTGCAGATATAAAAAATTTCATGACAAATTTAAAGATCTTCTTAGGTTGAACAACTTTTATCTCTTTATTTTTTTTTCGTCTCTAGTGCGGTTATTCCAGAAAATTAATTATTTTATTTCTCATTCTATTTTGGCGATTAAAACAACAACCACGCGTCCTGTCGAAAAGTAATCGCTAACGGATTTCCAGATCTGTTTTAAATTTTTTCATATCGTGCGTTGTTTGGTTTAAAATCTTCGATTTTTTTCTTTCAATTTTGTGAATGCTATAACTCTGGAATTTTTTTTTTTTTCATCAAAGAATGTAATTAGGATTAATTCTGAGTCTTTATGAGTAATCCAAATAGCCGCAAATAAAATTCTTAAACTTTAAAAAAAAGAAGTATCAAAAATTGAAAAAATGCATTAACTTTTTGAATTTGTATCCAATATAGCTGGCTAAAGAACTTGACTTCAGTCTAAACATACTAAACGAGTGGATCAACGACCAATTCAATCTGTCAATTCTTTCAAAAGTTATTATGCTGACAAACTAAAAACGTACCTACATACATACATACATACATACATACATACATACATACACAAGGGGTCTAATTATGAACAAATCTAATACCTTCTCTGATGTGAATGTAAAAAAATAAGACTTCTATTTATCATTGCAGAATCCAGTTCACAGTCCGACGGGAATCCTCATAGTGAACATAATCTTGGTCCTTCTTCTTCCTTTTCTGGAAAAAAACATTCACCTCAACGGTCTCCAAAAGAGGAGCTTCCTTTTCGTGCCAGGTCAAAGTCTCCTGCTAGCAGGCCTTCTTCTTTTAAAGTACTTGGATATACACTTGGAGAGCTTAGCTATATTCAGCTCGTTCCCCGCACAAGTCAGAACCTTCGATTCGAATTCCAAAGATACACTTTTGCAGTTGGTACCGAGGTTCGTACATCAATGAGTTGGAAAAAAGATGAAAAGAGATATAGTCCTGTGCCAATAAAGGAACATATTGTATTATCAGCATCCAATGGTGACATTTTTGCAATATTAGCGGATATAGGGGTTCTTTGTGGATTATATAGGAGAGATAACACTCATGCGCGAACAAAAATAAATATGATCAGCTGCGCAGTTGATAATTTGACCCCAGATGAAATGAGGGATTGTCCATTCCCATCTTCCCACAAAGTTTTATCAAAGCTTTTTCAGATCACGATTCTCTACAGTTCGAACAAAATCCCAGTGGCAAACGTATTCTTGGTTCATCTTCTTCTGACAGACAACATTCACCTGACCGGACTTATTCTCAGGAGCATCCACTTCGTGCCAGGTCCAAGAGTCCTCCGGGCAGGCCACCTTCTGATGAAGTACTTGGATATGCACGTCCGAAATTTGGATAGATTCGGCTTATTCCCCAGACAAATCCGAACCGGCAATTCGAATTCCGAAGATATGTTTTTCCTGCTAATAAACGAATTAAATTGAAGTTAGAAAATAATATATGTGTGCCCGTGCCAACCCGAGAACATATTGTATTATCAACATCCAGTGGTGTCGCTTTTGCAATATTGGAGTATAGTGGGATTCTTCGTGGAATATATAGGTTTGAAGGAAAATATTTGAGAATAAAAATAAACATCATAAGCGGTGCAGTCGACAAAATGACCGCAGAAGAGATAAGCGAATGTCATATAGGCAAACAGTACCCAATTTTCCCACGCTGGTTTGATGAAGCTGTTTTAAATGATGATTCCCTGCAGTGTGTGTATCATTAATTCAATAGAAAAAAGATGATCTGAAATATAATATTCTTTGTAATCCGTAGTAGGATCAAAATTAAATTAAAAGATTTGAGTGGCAATTTATTATTGTTATCAAGGCTTCTTTCCTTTTATCTTTTGCTAATCCCCACGAGGACATTAAAATCTTTATTCTTTGAATTTTGAGAAAGCAGAGAGTTACAAGAGTTTGAGTTTTCCGAATCGAGTTTCCTGAAAACACCATATCGCCCACACCGCTCACAGAATTTTAATTAGTCTTGCAGCTGTAGCGTATAATTTATGAGGACTTAAGTGCAATTCGAAAATAAACGAAAATCCTAAGATGGAGAGAGAAAAATCAGACCAAAATCTCTGATTGAATTTCGCACTTCAAAAAGTATGTCAGATTTTTCTTTTATATATAAATATCTTGATTGCTTATGACTTTTCCTATCAATAGCAGAATTAAAAGACACTTTTAAACTTTTGTGGATAATTATTGTTTAGACCAGTCCCGTAGCCTCATTATCTACGCACAACGACAGACACCATGGGGCGGATAACTTGTAGAAAGCAATTCCTATTTTATTTCAGATTCTGTTAAAAAAAAAAATTTCACTGAATTTGCAACTAAAATGTGGAGGGGATTTTGGAATTGTTATTGTTCAAAATTGTATGACAATTCAAATAATAACAAAATATTGATTCTTTTCGTGTTCGTCTATAATTTTGGTCAACAACTTTTCTGCTCTCATTATCTATTCGATTCAATGAGCAGGGCTGTGTGCAAGCCAAAAATGATTGCTAAGTGATATTATTAGATATAAAAAGTTTATAATATCATAAAAAATTGTAATATCATTATCGCTTGTTCGTTTTCAAAACAATATTCTCACGATAAAATGTCTTGCTTTCATCGACAAGGTGTCTTTCAAGTGATTTACAAAGATTTCGCACTAAGAAAACGATTTTTTCGATTCAAGCAAAAAGATTTGTTTAAATACATTTTTTTGTTTCAACACATCTTCTTTAACTCAATTAACAAAACATTTTTTCAATTTCAATATATGTAAGATATTGAAACTCATGAAATAAAACAAATTATTTATTTGATACGATTTGTTTGATTCAAATAAACAATTTCATTAAGTCAAACAAAAATTTTGTTTAAACGTCTTATACTTAAATTAAAGAACGTATTTATTTGATTCGAACAAATAATAGTTCTTTGTTCATCCGCGTTAGTTTCAGGGCACTTCAGCGCCACTTCGATTTAGACATTCAAAATGGTGGTAGCCTCGAAAATTTGGAAGTTTCATTGGTAAGAGAAATGGAAGTGTTTGTATTGTTAAAATTTCTCAAAACTTGGGACCTACCCAGCGATTTTATCGAAAATTTGGAAGATAAGTTATTTTCTTGATTTATTGTTAACTTTATGAAAACCATTTAAGGTTTTATTCAAAAGATGAATGCAATATATACATGCAATATGAATAATAATACAGCACACATTCTCGAAATATGCGCTTTAACAAAACATTTGATATTGAAACAAGCAAATAATTTGATTGAAAGCAACAAATTTCTTTTTGAAATGAAAATAAAAAATTTATTTAGATCGAACAAAATCTGCAATTAATTTAACAGGAAAAAATGTTTAACAAACAAAAAGTTTCTTTTATTCAAATAAAATATATATTTAAATCAAAAATACATGGACAAAAAAAATGTGTTCCAATTAAACATATATATGTTTTACTGTAGAACAAACAAAGAATATGTTTGATTCAAACATAATAAAATTGATTCAAACAGATCTTTTTCTCAGTGCGTATGATTTCTCGCGATTTCAGAAATTTGAAAAGAACTGTAATTTGGTGATTATATTTTATCATTTGATGAAACTCCTCCGGCCTTGACAAATACATTCTCATCACGTGTCTCGTACTTTGAACTCGATTTTGTTTAAAAAGTGAACTTTCCTATATTACGTCAAGACTTTTCTATCAAATGTACATTGCATTTATTTATGTACCTCAGGCTGGGATTGCTCATTCGGATATTGCAAGATAAGGTACAAATTTTATGTATCATGATGACTTTGATACTTGTTTCTTATTTCACATAACATTTCATTCTTAGCTACCCTGGAAAATGTATCATTCCCATAAATTTATATTATTACAATTCAAAACATGCATTGGTATAGAAACATATCAATGTCAGAAGGTCCATGATTTTGTTGTTATAGTCTTCTTTATTCATTACGAGTGTTGTGTTGCCTTTAGCTGCGGGAAATATCATGATGTCTTTATTCTGATTGAGTTCTTCTATTGCTTTTTATTCTTGTTTTGTGAAGTTTGAGGAGATAAGTTGGGCTTGGCGTAAGATGTTGACGTCCTACGCCGTACATCATTTAGTTTTCAGGGTGGAAGGGTATATATTGTGGATTTCAAATTACTGATGAGAGCTGAGAGGATGGTTGGAGATGTTTTTTACTGTGTTAGTCAATGGTGCGTGCTTTACTGGAAGTAATTTGTCAAATTTTATTTTTTGTTTCTGAGTGCATAAGTCTTCAATCCGTAGGGATTAAACATGCCTCCTCCCACCACCACCCATCTCAAAAGCAATCAGTCATCAACTCCGTTGTATACAGAGCTATCTCCATAACAGATAAAGATAACTTACTCAGGGAACTACAAAATTTTGAACAAATCCTAATGCAAAGCGATTACACAAACAAACAAATTAATAAAGCAATAAGAAAATACACTCAAAAAAACAAGTCAACACAATCTTCTAAAGAAAGAGAGAGAAAAACGGCCACCATCCTACCCTAAATTCAAGGTATTACAGAACTAATAGTAATATGGCTATATTTAAGCCACCTGCGAAAATAGGACAACTTCTAACCAACCCTAAAGATAAAGAGGCACCTTTCATTGATCCGGGAGTATATAAAATCCCTTGTTCTTGTAGCAAGGTCTATATTGGAGAAACCGGGAGGGCTGTGAGCCAACGTGTAAAGAAACATGAAAGTAAAGTCAGGCCTAAGCATTTTACGCAATCAGAACTAGCTGAGCATCATATCGAAACAGGACGTAGCGTCTTATTTGACAAAACAACCATCATCGCGAAAACATACAATATTTTTCCAAGAAAACATAGAGAAGCAATCAAAATCTTAAAACACCCTAATTTTCATCCTGTTTTGACTTGGAGAACGAATTTTGGGACTTCAGTTTCCAGGGAAAGTCAGTTTTTCGTGAAAAGTGTTCCGGATTCGGTCGATCTCTCTCTTAAGTTAAAATGTCGAAAGTATGCCAACTATCTTTCGGGAGTCTATCTATCCCTTGGGACCGCTTAGCCCGCAAGACTAACCAATATCCCACAGAACCGCACCTAGGTCTCGGGACACACTATATCCGCCGGCAATACCCTATCCCAATGGATATCACCTGTCCCTCGGGACTCCCCTTATCCGTTTATATGGATTGTTATCAATAATGCTAAGAGATGTTATTGACAGTTTCCAAAGGTTGTTATTGTCCGTTCTCAGGAAATGTTATTAGCTGTTGGTAAGAGTTGTTATTGACCTTTGCTAGGGGATGTTATTGAGCCTTGCTCGTGGTTGATGTTAACCGTTGCTAAACATTGTTATTTTCCATTTCTAGGGAGTTGTTTAATTTTCACTAAGGTTTTTTATTGTGAGCTGCTACGAAATGTTGATAGCTGTTACTGAGGGCTGTTTTTTATTGCTGATAAGGTTTGTTATTGGCTGTCGCTGGAGGATACTTTTCAAGGGTTGTTATTCATCCTTTCTGAGGTATGTTATTATCCTTTGCTAGGGATTATATTGATTGTTGCTAAGCGCTGTTATTTTCCTTTGTTAGGGAATGTTCTTAGCTGTCGATAAGGGTTGTTTTTGACTATCTGGATGGGTTGCTTTTCGTTTGCTAAGAACGTATTAATCGTTTTTGTTGGGTTGTTATTGTCAATTGCTAAGAGTTGTTATTAGCTGTTGTTAAAGCTTGTTATGGACCATTGCTCAGGGAACTGTATCGAGTTGTATCGATCAATAGATCGATGCTAAGGATTATTATTAATCGTAACTGGTGAATTTCATTAGGCGTTGCTAAGGTTCATTGCTAAGGTTTGTTATTGCCTGTTGCTTAGGATTATATTGATCGCTGCTAAGCGTTGTTATTGTCCTTTGCTAGGGCATATTCTTAGCCGTTGCTGAGAGTTGTTTTTGTCGATTGTTAGAAACATATTGATCGTTGCTAAGGTTTGTTATCGTCGAATGTTAGGAGTCGTTATTCGCCGTTACCTTGTTTTGACTGTTTTTTAGGAAGTTGCATTGATCAATAGTGAAGGTTGTTATTGACTGTTGCTAGGGGATGATACTGATCAATGTTTAGGGTTTTCATTATTTGTTGTTGAGTTATTTTATCCTTAGTTTCTAGGAAACTTATTGATCGTTTCTAGAAGTTGTTATTGTCTATTGCTGAAAGATGTTATTAGCCAGTGATAAGGCTTGCTATCGACCGTTCTTAGGGATGTGTATTGTTCGATGCTAATTGTTGTTATTTACCGTTGTTAGGAGATGTTCTTAGTCGTTTCAAAGGATTGTTATTGACCTCTATTAAGTGATATTATTGTCAGTGTCCAGGGGATGTTATTAGCTATTACTAAGGGTTTTTTTCTGTACCTAGGAAATGCTATTGGCGGTTGCAAAGCGTTGTTGTTAACCGTTGAGAGGGGATGTTATTAGGTATTGCTGAGGGTTGATGTTGACTGTTGCTAAAAGTTATTATTATCCGTGACTAGAGAATTGTACTGATCATTGTTGAGGTTTGCCATCGACCATTGCTAAGGTTTGTTACTGACTGTTGCTAGAAGATGTTTGTAGCCGTTGCTCGGGGTTTTTATTAACCTGTGCGAGCGGATTTCATTGACCGTTACTAAAGGTTGTTATTGGCCATTGTTAGAGCATGTTACTAAGTCTTGATAATATTTTATGTTGATCGTTGCTAAAGGTTATTATTGTCTGTTTCTAGGAAGTTGTATTAATTTTTGCTTAGTGCTGTTATTGTCCAGTGCTAGGGAATGTTACAGACTGTTGCCATAGGGCATAGGCTGTCATTGGCTGTTGCTAAATGGAGTGAGAGAAGGAGATTTAATTTTAAGCGACTGAATTAATCTCCCAATAGGCTCCAAAACCCTTCTTCGTAGGCGCACATCTGATCTGATTATCATACTATTATCATTATTGGTATACTAATTGATAAAAATAATATAAATCGTAATGTATTAAATTTGAAGTCATTAGATATTGCTTAAATCAAGAAAGTATTGAACCGAGACCGTCTTTGAATGACAATTTCTTCATTCCTGTACATCGATCCAATTGTTATCCATGAAATTCGTCATGAAAATAATAAATAATTAATTATACGTAATTATGCATCTAAATTGTAATTAATAAGTGAGTAAGAAAGTATGTCACATCGTTAGGATTGAGATAGCAGATAGGGAAATAATTTGTATCTCATTTAGATTATTTTATAATTATTTAACTTCTAATCGCTCACGAAGCTTTTTCCACTGAAGTGCGCACTAATCGTTTGAATAGTCTAATACTAGCAGCTACAAAGTAAACAGTCTTTAATGCACTGTGAAAAAAATAGAGGAGCAAGAATGAAAACTTTCGTACTTTTGTTCCTGATAGTCCTTATTTTCAGTGAGTAGAACTAGTTTTTACAAGAAATATATTCTATAGGGCTAATTTAAAATATTGATTTTATAACGGAATTATTGATTATCAAAATTTGTTCAGATAACAAAAATCTAACTTAGTTTTTATCAAAGGCATTTTTTAATTTTTCCAGTTACAAAATCAGAAGCTGGCTTTGGCTGCTACTTCTGTGCACCTGGGCCTGTTATCATTTCAACGTAGGAAACTTGAAAATGCACTACATTTTTAATAAAGTTTTATCGAAAGTTGTTCATTATTATTCTATTCAAAGGAATAGTTATTTAACAAATACAAGAGAAATCAAAATGAAGTAAACTTGCTGCTACTAATAAATTGATTATTTGTCCTTGGCCTTAAAAATCATAATTTTTATCGAAAAGTATACAAAAATAAATCATTTATTTTTATTTTTATTTTCAGAACAAGAAACCCTTAAAGGAAGCATATAACATGATTTGAACACAGCAAATCTTTAAAAGCAGAGAATAATTTTCGAATTGGACTGCATATGTTTTCTATTACGGAAATAAAATAGGAATAAGAAAAAGAACGGAGTGATAAAAATATAATCTAAAGCCGAACATGCGTGCTTATCTATGCCATTAAAAACCCTGATAAACAACTATTCCTAGTCCAAGAAAAACTCGTTTATAAAAGTAAGACTTAATATTTCCTATCATCATTCAAATATATTGTAGAATGTATATATTTTTTGAATTAATTTCAGTTAATTTTTTATTTATATTTAATCTTATTTTTTATGATTTTGACATACATGGGGTAAAATTTCCCAAGTGTCCCCGCCTAAAATTTTGTTGTCGCCTATCTCATTCAAACTGCACAAGATTGTAGTGCTGGTGGACCTCTTCATATTCTGTAAAGGGGGCGCACCTAGTATAACGGGTTGTCAAGATACAAAGGCCCGAATTTTTCTCCCAATGCTGCATTTCTGATGTTTTGTCAATTAGGCTAGAAAAAAACTTGATTCTTTCTCTTGAAAAACATCGCAGAACGAAAATGGGATGGAAAGTATTGGTTAAGTTATAGAGGTCATAAGAGCGCGGGTGCCCCGCGCCAACTAACCATCGCGCGGGCGCTACTAGGCGTGCTGTAGTGACTCAGTGGTTCTGATAATTGATGAAAATGATTTTTCTGTTCATGTGTGACGAGTATTTTATTTCATTCTTACTTTATTGTAGCTGGAGAACGATTTAGATATTTTCTTAATTAAATTTTCAAAATGGTTCATTGTAGGAAAACGATATCCTCTTGCTTCCCACCTTTTGGTGAGTCTTTTTGGGGTTAATCTCTTTGCCTTCAACAATTTGGGGTGTTTTTTGATGTGAGTCTCCTTGCTTTTCATATTTGAGGTACTTTTTTATGTCAGTACTCTTGCCTCTCACAGTGTTACTTGAAAAATGATTTTTTATTCAATTTAACGTTCACTTTGCTCTTCTCTTCGCGATCTCTTCGGGGGAATTTCATACTGTGGAGATGACGAATACTTCTTCAAAATTAGAAACGATTCTGAAGAGGGTACAAAGGAAGAGTATTTTTGTGTGCCGGGCACAGTCATTGTAGAATCGAATCAAGTTTCAAGGTTTCCAGTAGGGGCGGCATGATTTTCTTCGGAGATGATAAATATTACCGTTCCAGGCAAGTTTTTTTAGCCCTTGATATAGAGCATCAGCAGTCAAAATCTGATTTTGAGACGATGCCTGGAGACTGGCACGAGATATATAAATTTTTCTGGAACTATCAAAAAGTTAGAATAGAATGGAATTTTTGTTACGCGTTAGGAGAAACATCATTTTTATCAATTATTAAAACCACTAAGTCACTGCAGCACGCTTATCAACGCCGTGGCTAGTTGGCGCGGGGCACCGGCGCTCTTATGAACTTCTATGACTCAACCAATTCACTTTCCATCCCTTTTTGTTTTGGGATGTTTTTCAAGAGAAAAAATAAAGCTTTCCTTCTAGTCTAATTAAAAAAATATCAAAAATGCCACATTTGGAGAAAATCTCAAGAATGTTTTTCAAAATGGAAAATTGAGGTGAAATAATTCTTTTTATCGTTCAATGATTATTCCTATGGGACCGTACTTAAATTACGTAACAGCTCCAGGGGGAGGGAGAGGTCAAGAAATTTTGTTACGATACGTTACGGAGGGAGGGGGGGGGCGTCCTTCATTCATGTACGTATACCATATTTTGGTCTTTGTATATTCATGGTCAGGGAAAATGAGAAATTGGTCAGAGAAAAATTAGAGAGTTCTTAATGTTAAGTTTTGCGGTAACCCTGATATAACATTCTTGTCAGTAATGTATTTGCTTTGTATTTATATTTCTTTTTTTCTGCAGTTGCTTCCTCCTGAAAATTATCTTTTCAGTTGTAAATTTTATTATTTGTTTGAAAATTCAACAATATTGTTGAAAAGTCAATCTTTTTTCTTGAAAATTCCACTATTTCGTAGAAAATTTGAATTTAGAGAAAAATTAATATTTTTGTTTTGAAAACTAAATTTAAATGTTTTTTGGATAAAAATCCAACTATTTTTTTGAAAATATGTCTTTTTGCTTTGAAAATTCATCTGGTTTAGCATAAATTTCGTTTTTCTTGGATAAGAATGCAACTGTTTTATTGAAAATTCAATAACTTCGTTATAATGTCATCCTTTTAGGCCCAAAAAGCTACTGTTTTGTTGAAAATTCAACTATTTCGTAGAAAATTTACCTTTAGAGAGAAATTCACATCTTGTATTGGAAAAACAAGTGAAAAATTTTTTTGCTGAAAATTCGTCTCTTTTTTTTGAAATTTATCTTTTATATTAAAAAATTCATCTGTCTGAATAGAAAATTCATCTTTATTTGATCAGAATGCAACTTTTTGGTTGAAAATTTAATAAATTTGTTCAAAAGTCGTCCTTTTTTGTCCAAAAATCTACATTTTTGTTGAAAATTCAACTATTTTGTAGAAAATTTACCTTTTGAGAAAAATTCTCATTTTGTGTTGTAAAATCAATGTAAATATTTTCTGAATGAAAATTCAACTGTATTTTTCAATATTTGTCTTTCTGATTGCAAAAATCATCTATTTTAGTAGAAAATTAATCTTTCTTGGACGAAAATGCAACTGTTTGATTGAAAATTCAATAAATTCGTTATAATGTCATCCTTTTTGGTCCAAAAATCTACTATTATGTTGAAAATTCAACTATTTTATAGAAAATTTACCCTTTGAGACGAATTCACATTTTGTATTGAAAAATCAACTGAAATCTTTTTTGGGTGAAAATTCAACTTTTCTTTTTCGAAATTTATATTTTTTATTAAAAAATCCATCTGTCTGGCTAGAAAATTCATCTTTCTTTGTTAAGAATGCAACTGTTTGGTTGAAAATTTAATAGATTTGTTAAGAAGTCATCCTTTTTGGTCCAAAAACCTACTTTTTTCTTTAAAATTCCACTATTTCGTAGAGAATTTACCTTCTTCGGAAAATTCACATTTTGTGTTGAAAAATCAATGTAAATATTTTTTTAAATGAAAATTCAACTATATTTTTCAATATTTGTCTTTCTGATTGGAAAAATCATCTGTTTTAGTAGAAATTTAATCTTTCTCGGATGAAAATGCAACTTTTTGATTGAAAATTAAATAATTTGTTCAGAAAGTTATCCTTTTTGTATGAAAATTCAACTGTTATTATTGAAAACTCGTCTTTTTGGGTTGAGTATTCAAGTATTTTCGTCGAAAATTTACTTGTTATTCAAACTATTTTGTTTGAAAATTTCGTTGGCAGCACTTTGTTAAGGAATCATTTTTTTCTTGAAGATTCATATTTTGAGTTGAAAATTCATCTCTTTGGTTGAAATTGTTTTTTAATGAAGCTTGATCTCTTTGGTTGACAATTCAACTATTTTGTTGGAAATTAATTTGTTCGCTGAAAATTCCTATTTTCCTGGTTGAAAATTCAATTTCTGTACAGAAAATTCATCTTTCGGCTTGAAGGTTCAACAATTTAAGTAACCTTGTTTCTTTATTATTTTTCTTTATTTGTTGAAGCTTCGTCTTTTTGATTTTGTAATTAATTTTTTTTTTTTTTTTTTTTTAAAGAAATTTCAACCCTTCTTAGTT
>CAKNXH010062334.1:77890-107409 GCA_932178445.1 Andricus quercusramuli
ATTTTGTTACGGTTTTATTACAGGGGGACGAGGGTTTTGCAGAGGGTCGATTATCCGTTACGTAATTTAAGTACGGCCCCTATTATAAACCTTGTTAAAATAACTTTTCAAAACCCTCATAAAAAAGTAAATTTAGATAATTGTATCAGGAGTTATGTACAGTTGAAAAGTAGCAGTCGGGGTGAATCGTCAAAAATTCGGGCCCCTGCAGCTCGACAACCCGTTGTACTAGGTGCGCCCCCTTCACTAGCACTACAATCTTGCGGAGTTTGAATAAGATAGGCGATAACAAAATTTTAGGCGGCTACAGTTGAGAAATTTTACCCCACATGGAGAAACCTTTTCAGCCAAAGATAAGTGCTCGAAAAATCGATTTTTTTTTCTTGATTGTTTGATACTATGTAGTGTGTGAAATCTGTACGCGAAGGGATTTGTTTGATTCGAACTTTTGAAGGAAGCTGCAGCAGGGTCAACTGCGCAGAGCGGAGAGTACTCAGCCGCACGCTGTGCAGGTTCTCCTCGGCTGTCAGGCAAGCAGGTCATAAATGTGTGAAATAGAGTCATTGTTCGTCTCAAACAGGTTTTCCTTCTTCAATACGATGTTCCGAAAGCATTTATAGATTTGTCTCCAAGTTCTAGTCAAAATTTTCAGTGTTAGGTCTGAATTTCCAGTGTCACGCTACATGTTGAGCAAGTCGTTTTTCTTAAAACACGATTTTTTTTAAATGGCTGACATGATTCTGTTAAAACCACTGGACTGATTGAGCTTAAATTTGGAGGATATATTAAGCAGATGTTTGGCTATAGCTTGAATTAGGATAAATGAAAAATAATCATTTTTGAATTTTTAGCAAGTCAAAAACTACCCCCATAAAGTGAAAATTCGCAAACAAAATTTCAAATGGGCGCCATTTTGTCAATTTTCAATATTTTTGATTTGTTCTAGTCGCGGCTATAGCCGTACTCATATATTTTAAGAATCTCTTCGATTCTATTGCTTCAGATGACCTGGAGCAGCTGAATCATGTCAGCCAAGTGAGGGTGTCGTTTCCAAGACGCATTCTTTCAAATGCTACATCGCCCCCTATTATTTCTTTTTTAATTGGTAACCACGTAATTTTTTCAGTTTGAGATCTGCTTGAAAATATAAAAAAACTTCCATTCAAAAATATTAACAATTGTATTTTTGTATGCATTTTTGAAAAACGCCTGGAAAAAGCTCGGTCAAATAGAAATACCCCCTTAAAGAATTAGTATTTCATGTGTATGTACTATACTTGAAGTACATACAGAGAAATTAGGGCAATTTCGCACTAAGTCAAGAAAAAAAATTCGAGGTCAGGTTTTTAGCAATGTGGTGCAGCGAAAATAAGGGAAATGGAAAAAAGGTAAAAGGTAAAAGGGTCGAGGGTATGAAAGTTGCCTTGGGTGTCGGGTGGCACCGAGATGGTGGGCTCTTTCTTCAGGACTCAATTATGTACTCAGCTCTTTCTCGATTCACATTGTTACATGCGAAGCAATGCAGCGCAGCTTCGATGCAACCTAGTATATTTTAAAGCAATGCGCCTTTTAAGCGAAAGCACTAGCATCGTGGCAAGTCGTGCGCTAACTTTTATTATTTTCTCTGCCATCTTACATTCATAGGAATCTCTATTCTTTCCTATTTCTTCCTGTGCAACTTCAACCATCCAAGAATTTTCGAGGACGCTCGAATTACGCTAGTTTCTGGCAAATGCCTTTTTGCGATTTCCACCGAATCATAATGGAAAACTGTCTACAAACAGATCAAGAAGTTTTTTGGACTTTTTCTTAATTTCTATCATTTCAAAATATACCCCAAAATCTATTTTTGGAGTTTATCAACGTATTTTCATTGAAATTTCTATTTATTTATTTTTTCTCCAAAATCTACTACTTTTCAATTTGTTTAGACCGTAATGGGTACGGAGAAAATCGCGATAAAAATTCACGATAGCTGTCAGATACAGAAAACTGCAATTGTGTATGGATTATATAAATACATTTTATCGGAGAATTGTGGATAAATCTGACATTTATTGGATATAAAGAGAATCCATATAGCTGATTTACCAATGCGATTCCTTTCTGT
The DNA here is from genome assembly GCA_932178445.1 of Andricus quercusramuli. Lineage (NCBI taxonomy): Eukaryota > Metazoa > Arthropoda > Insecta > Hymenoptera > Cynipidae > Andricus > Andricus quercusramuli. The sequence continues at coordinate 80,001 of CAKNXH010062334.1, forward strand.
ACTGGTTTCTTGCGATAAACTTCTGATATTTCTCTTAATTGTATAAAGGTTATTGAAAAACCTTTGGTAAACAATCTCTAATCTATTATTCTAACAGATAACTTGAAAAGGCAATTATCATCGCAATACATGAAGGAGAGGGAGATAAAAGCAACTGAAATAATAAAAAAGGTATCAGTGAAGCGAGTTCTGGAACGAAAAACCTTCGATACTAATGAGCCTGCGTGGAGAGCTTTACTTAGTGGATGTGATTAGAGTAAAGAGTCTATATCTTACTGCACGGAGAAATTGCAGGGTTAACTATAGGACAGCCCTTGAACATGGCTAAAGCGACTATCTCTAGAAGGTTGAAACAAGAGGTTCAAATCGATCATCTCAGAGTGTCGACTTCGTCATCTCGTACGGTCGACTCAAGCGTCATATAGAGTCGAACCGATCATCACACAGGGCGGAAAAGATCATTATAAAGGGTCGAATCACTCATCATAGAGGGTCGATTTGGTCATATCAGATAGTCGTCTTGATCTCCTCGAACAGTCGACCTGGCCGTCTTAGGGTGTCGATTTGATTATCCTACATTTTTTATATATTTTTTCCTTTTCCTATTCATTCCAGTCTCTCTCTTATAAGAGGCTGGAAATTATAAAATTACGTAGAACCTATAAAACCTGAAAATTTATATGAAATACATGAATTCTGAAAGCATTCTTCATTGTTTATGGAGAGCGAGGTGTCTAAGACATAATTTGATTTGCAAAAACAGTGCACATTGACAATATATTTTTTGGAGCACGAAAGGCGTCAATGTGACACGACACGGTGTCACACTGAATGGTAAGATTTGAAACACTCAAGTGAATTCATGAATCAATATCCCACATGTCGTTACTTTCTGCATCATTAATAAATGCTGATATGTTTTGCACGTTTTCAGTTTGAAACGACACGGCGACAACAAATTGATAGCTGAACGTCCAATTATGCCTTTATCCTAAATCCCTTGGAAGCATCAAATTTGATGTCGAAAATTGAAAAACAATAAGCTTAATACACTTTGTATCATGTTCTCTCTTATGCACGCTTCACTCTCCACGAATTTTTGAAATATCGAAAAGCAGTTTAAACTTATTAAAAACATGTTTAAGTTCACTAAACAGAAAATGTGACGCTGAAAGGCTCAATGACATTCACTCACTCCGAAAATGCACTAGAGTCCAGACAACGGTGCTGCCAAATGCGTCTACAACCGGATTGGTTAAGGTTGGCGGGCTTATTTAAAATTATTATGATTAAATGTGAAAAGCAATTGTGTACAGCAAATATTTAGAGTAAAGTTAATAAAAATAATTCTAATTTGCTTACAAGGAAGACTTATGAAGTGAAATTTCAATTATTTATTAGATTTCCTTCTCAAAAATAAATGATCGATTTCACGTTCAAAGAAAGGAATATCTTTTTCATCGTAAATATGAATTTACAATTATTCCTAATATTGTTATACACTTCACATTTATTATTTGTTGTGAGCATTTGACTTACACATTCAATAATTTTAAATAAACACGCAAACGGTAACTATTCGGGTTGGCCCTCCGCGATGGGTCATTTGCCCTTCCGTTGATGGTCGAAATGAGTGAAAACAAGATGATCGTATTGACCTCCCCGAAAGGATACCTTGCCTATCCCTAATAGTGAGTCTGACCTTCTTACAACACTCAGCCTGGCCATAAAATAAGAGTCTCTCTGACTGTGTCGAAGAAATTCTGAAAGGCTAACTAGACCATCTAGAAGAACGGACTGGCTCTCTAAATTTTGACCCTCTAACTTTGACCATCCATTTTTCTCCGTGTGTGTGATCATTAGGAAGCTTGTGTATTTTTTGTGATCTATGACACATTAGGGTGGTCCAAAAATTCGACTTTCGATTTTTGGTGATAAACCCCCCCCCCCCCCCCACCCCCCATTTAGTTCGTTTTCCGGAAAAAAGAAATTTCGTAATTTTTTTTCAACGTTAACCCGTGCCCCCCGGCTTTTGAAATTAGCATGGGGTTTTAAATGGGAAAAGCTCGATTTTCAAAAAAATGGGAAGAAGAAGTACTTGTTATACATTTTTTGTCAATTAAAGTATTTTCACCTCCTGAGGAGTATTTAAGGAATAATGTCCATCCAATAGCTTTTAATTTTGACACACCTGAACCCCTTTAATTGTGCCCGGAAAATGCCCCAAGAAATGCAAAATAGCAGTTTTCTATCAAATTCATGCTAAAGACGGTATTTAAAAAAAAATTCAACAACTAATTTGGTAATTATTTAAACAATTTTCATTTGTTTAAACAATTTTTTCTCCCTGAAATCGTAAAAAGTTATTATTTTCTGAAAATAATGAGACAATTAAAGAATGTTGAAAGCAATACCTTTTTGAAGGATGTTTGGTAATTGTTTAAACAATTTTGATTTGTTTAAACAATTTTTTCCCCTGTAAAGCGTGAAAAATTATTGCTTTCTGGAATTAATGACACAATTAAAGGAATTTAAGAGTAATATTTTTTTCTACAGAATATTTAGCAATTTTTAAAATAATTTTTATTTCTTTAAACAATTTTTGTTTGTTTAAACATTTTTTTCTCTGCAAATCGAGAAAATTTATTTTTTTCAGCAATTAATGACACAATTAACGAATTTTAAGAATAATATTTTTTTCCTTAAGATATTTTGACATTATTTAAACAACTATTAATTCTTTACTTGCACCTGTTCATAGGAAAGGTGGAGAAAAGTCTAGATTCTTCGAATCTCTCACACTATGTCATTAATTGCTGAAAAAAATAAATTTTCTCGACTTGCAGGGAAAACAATTTTTAAACAAACAAAAATTGTTTAAACAAATAAAAATTATTTCAAAAATTGCTAAATATTCTGTAGAAAAGAAATATTACTCTTAAATTCCTTTAATTGTGTCATTAATTCCAGAAAGTAATAATTTTTCACGCTTTAAAGGGGGACAAATTGTTTAAACAAATCGAAATTGTTTAAATAATTACCAAGCATCCTTCAAAAATGTATTGCCTTCAACATTCTTCAATTGTGTCATTATTTTCAGAAAATGATAACTTTTTACGATTTTAGGGAGAAAAAATTGCTTAAGCAAATGAAAATTGTTTAAATAATTACCAAATAAGTTAAAGAAGAACTACTACTCTTGACATTCATCAACTTTGTAAGATTTATTCCGAAAGATAATAAATTTTCACGATTTACAGGGGAAACGAATTGTTCAAACAAATCCTAATTGTTTGAACAATTTGAAATTATTTAAAATATACTTTAAAGCTCGTCGCTTATCGATTAAAAATAATTCATGTTGAAATTTTTTTCAAAATACCAACTTTAGCATGAATTTGATTAGCATTTTTTGGGGCATTTTCCGGGCACTATTAATGGGGTTCAGGTGTGTCAGAATTAAAAGCTATTGGGTGGAAATTATTCCTTAAATACTCCTCAAGAGGTGACAATACGTTAATTGACAAAAAATGTATAACCAGTACTTCTTTTCTCCATTTTTTTGAAAATCAAGCTTTTCCTATTTAAACCCCCACGTTAATTTCAAAAGCCCGGGGGCACGGGTTGACGTTGACAAAAAAAATTACAGAATTTCTTTTTCCGGAAAACGTACAAAATGGGGGGGTTTATCACAAAAAATTGAAAGTCGAATTTTTACAGGTATAAATTTAGACCACCCTAGTCGTAAAGCTCTTTACCGGGGGTGATTGCCAGAGAGATTGATCAGCGATCTGAGTCGGAGCAGTGTTGTGGAATGAAAGAGTTGTTTAAATAAGCAAGTCGGAAATTCTACATTGATATAAAAGTCTGCATCAGTATAACGAGGATGGAACCGAGTGAGTCACGTTTACCACGAAAGGGATTCTGGCTTATTGTTAATTCTAAAATACTATTGATAATAGCATGGATCTTGCCCTGTAAGATTAGAGCCGGATCAGATAAGATATTTAGTTGATATAATATTATAATTCAATAGAATGTTCATAACCCTTTCTATACAAAAAATGTTATCTTGAAGAATTTTCAAAGTTTTTAATGTTTTGCTTGGAAGTGAATTTTTTTTCAAATATTAGGAATACAGTAACATAACGCTGACCTAATTTGTTCGTTCTGACGAAGATAATCGACTAATCTTTATTTAGAAACATTCGATAGCTAAATAAAGCTGAAGGGTAGAAATGCAAAAGGAGTCAAGCGCCATTTTTCACTTTTTTCAGGAGAGACTAAAAACATGTTGTAAATTCAGCGGGACCATTTAAGAAAAAAATAAGAAAGTGCTTTCGAGATACTTTCATGCTCTATCGAACTAAAAAAAGTTTGCTCACAAAAAGCTATCCGGTTTCGAGAAATTGAATGAAACAGGTCACATTTCGAGGTTAGATTCTGGGTCCGTATCGACTTTTAACATCTTTCAACATTAATTGTGGAGTCAATTTGCAGTTTAAGAAAAAACTAAAAATTTGAATTCTAGCTATTGAATGGACGAATTGATTTCCAAAAAGTTTGTTTAAAAAAAATTATACAGTTTCGCGAAATTTGAAAATCCAATTATGACTTCGAAATGGTGACAATGAACAGTAAACTGTAAACAGTAATCACTAGACAGTAGACAGTAAACAGTGAACAGTAAAGAGTGAACAGTAAAGAGTAAACAGTAAACAGTGAACAGTAAAGGGTAAACAGTAAAGTGTAAACAGTAAACAGTGAAGAATTAACAGCAATCAGAATCAGTAAACAGTAAGCAATAAACTTTGGACAGTAAATAATAAGCAGTAAGGAGTAAGCAGTAAGCAGTCAACATTAAACAGTAACCACTAAGCAGTAAGCAGTAAACAGTAACCAATGAATAAAATAAACAAAAAATAATAAAAAAGCGCGAAATCGCCTTTCACATATTCATATATTATTATATACAAATTTGAGTAATTGATACCAATTCTTGAAGTAAATTATATATGTTCAAACAATTTTTTATATTGATCGTAAAGATTTAAAGAGAGAAAATATTATGGAAAAACAACTTACACTTGGTATCGAGTGGACCGAATACCCATCAGTTTGCGGGGGTGATTTGAAAGAGAAACATTTTTTAATAATTTCAGAACAACAGAATTGGACTTAATTTTCATACAATGAAATTTTACTGGAAAAATTAACTTTTCACGACCAATGTGCAAACGTTTTTTCCGCGAATATTATTTATCTAAAGAATTTGTATAACATTCCAATATTCAACTATAAAGCCCACAATTAAACAAATTTGGAAAAGAGATTTTTTATAGCATTTCCATCAGAACGTAAATCTTTAATAAATTCTTTGAACAACATAATGGATCAGCATAATGGTTTCAACCTCAAATGCTGCACTTAAAAATGGTAAATTACAGCAATAATTGCAGAAAAAGATAAATACGAAATATGCATTTCAGAACGGAATTGTTGAAAAATAAAAAAAGTTATTCAAACAAATACGAATTTCTCAAAGAATGTATCTGAAGGACGAAGATATTTAATAATGAGTCCCAAAGTTAACCAAATTAATAAATAACTTCAGATTTTCACCTCTCTATAAGAAAAAGTCACAAGTTAATCATGATTCATTGTTTAAACAATTAGTAAATGCTTGAAAGAAATATGTATCAGTCTTCATATGAATGGCGTTGTGCGATTGAACGTAAAAAAGTATCTTTTGAAGAGTTTGTGGGAAAAAAATGTTGAACAAGTGGGAATTGAGTAAACAATTTAAAATAAGTTAAAAAAATGCTTAAGAATATTTCACTTTTCAAATAAAAATCTTTAATGCAAAAAGGGAAAAATAAAGTTGATATGCGTCGCCAGGACATTTTTGAAGTTGCAACTTCGAAAACCTACTTTTCGAGAAAAACGCTTAAAAAATTAGCGTTTGCCATAACCTATTTTCGGCAGCTCTCTAGATAGGAGGGTAGTGTCAACCCAGTGGGCACAAAACCATACTGACATTAGACGTCTTGAGAGCATCCATAGTTTGTCCGAATGACATTTCCCAAAAGACGTCTCAGGGATGTCCTGAAGACGTCTCTAGGACATCTTTAATTTTTTTGCTCACTGGGAATAGATTGAGTATAAGTCCTACCCAATGGGGAAAAAATGAAGGATGTCCTACAGATGTCTTCAGGACATCCCTAAGACGTCTTTTGGAACATGACTTTTGAATATCCTAAGGATGCTATTAGGACGTCTAAAATCAGTACGAAAGATGTCCTGAGAACGTCCTATGTTTTTGAGACGTCTTTAGGACATCATTAGGACATTGGATGTCTTAAAGACGTTGATTGGACTGACATTGAATGTCCTAAGAACTTCCCAAGGACGTTCCTGAGATGTTCATGGTTCATCGTTTTGTAATTATACTTGCAAAATTGCAATGATTATTTTGTAAATAGAGTTAATAGAATTTGCAGAATAAACGATGTAACGACTAAATAGGCAGAGATGATTCAGTTATTTAATTTTGATTAATATGCAACTCCAGAGATCTAAAACGTGCACAATGTGGAGCTGTCGATTCAAAGCTGGCAGCAGAAAGTTCGTTATCTAGTTGTAAGGGCACAATTGCAGAATATTAATGTGACATCTTTATCTTAGGTATGCAAGCAGCGTCGAAAGGGAACTCATATATCCGTTTATCCAAAGAGGATACTCGACCTCTTGACTCTTAAGGCACCGATGGAGGAAAAGCTGCAAATCCTCTTTTTGTCGCTTACAATCACGGTTCCGATAGTAGCCTGCCATACGTTTCATATATCTATATCAACCTCCTTGTCCCATATCCTTTTTTCATCCTCTTTCTGTTGGTAAAGGCAAACCCTAATACGACGAGGGCGATGAAATTTGCAAATCACCCTGCACTTCACTTTTCTCACCCTCTATCATTTTCCGTTCTGTATCTCCTTTTTCCTCTCTTTCACACTTTTCCAACTTTTTCACTTTACGATTTCCACACTTTCAGGTCACTATTTGAAAAAGTTATAATAGGTGCTGATTAAAACCAGACCAATTTTGTAGATCGATTTTTATGAAATTCACCTCTAATGTTCACAAAATTTAAGAGTATTAGTTTTCGTAACTTCAGCAATTTTGATCAGTGATATTGATAGTAAGTTTGAGCTCTAATTAAAACTTCATTAAAACATAATTACTTCCAGCAAATATCTCGGACGTGTTTCTTAATTAAAATGTCGCATTTTCCTGAAATTAGTTGATGAAGTTCGATGTATAATTAGCAATATTTTACCTTTCCGTGTCAAAATTATTATAAACTTGAACATAATAGAAATGAGATTCTATTAAGCTCTATCTTCCATATGCTTATGCATCCCTTCTCTGTGCGTCAATATCATGATGACTAGTCTGGAAAGGTTTGCTGTGTCAGAGAACTGGAACATCGCGGAAACTTGCAAATAAGTTTAGGATCACTGAATCGACTATTCATCATAGACTAGTTTGAGATACACCTCAAGAGAAGTAACAAGTTTACTTTACAGCGAAGGGCTGGACAAGGATTACATTTCAGAGGAAGTACGCAATTCTGAAGTGATGATGCAATTTGGTTCTAACAACCTATTCCTGACTCAGTCTGATTGGTTCCATTCGTATTGATTAGTTCGATGATTGTTTAAGACTTCACTTCGTAACCTTTCATAAGAATTTGAAAGATGGAAAAAATTGGCCATCATCAATAAAAATACAAAATATGTTCATTTTCTTTCTTGCCTTATTTTTGGTGCTTACTTTTTTCGTTTACTTAAAAAATATGCGTTTGCAATTCACGCAAGTCTCTGAAGCACTTGTTTAGACAGATAAAACATTTGTTTTGAGTGTGCTTTCACTTCCCCAGGCCCGGTAATTATACCTTCGAGCTAGAATGCTTATGAACAGTCAATAATGCGCAGCATGCAGAATGTCTCGTTAGCGTCGAGTGGATTCTACTTTCGCAGCATTATTGCACGAGTTTGGAAACCTAATTGTACGCAAACTTCGCCAGGCTATCATTGCAATATTTGCACAAAAGTCAATTTCATACATGCAAGTGTTTAAAAATACGCCTGTATTATTTCGGTCCCTTCCTCCTTCTCCTCATCCGTCTGGCAGTACCCACCGCACCCTCCAACTCAATGCCCACCTTCACTAATTATTCATATTTCTTACACCGTGAACACATCACCCGTAACTCCTATTTACCTTTTATATAGATATAATAATCATCATTATTTACCCGATTCACATCCTTATAACCCATCCTACCAATCCTGACATACCCCTTGACCAACTTCTCAAATATTATTAGCTATAATACCATCAACCCTCGATTTTCAACACCTGAACCTACATATGCTTTGCTAATCCTTGTACCCTCTCATGCATAACATTAAAAATTGTGCACACTTCATAAATAATCCGATCCCTACCCATCATCAGCTCGCTCATCTCTTCCCACTCTTTCTTTTGGCCTCCTGTATCTCACCTATCCCTGATTTCTCTATATTACAAAAATATCTTGACGTTGCCCCCTCCAGCACACCCTTAATCCAGTGCCTAAATCCTTTTATAAATTATTCTCTTTAGTCTATATACTTGCTAATTATTCTTAATGTTCACAACTGTCATGACGCTCTCACTCTTACGCACCATCTTTCCCTAACTCATCTGTATTGAAAAAAGAGATCTCGACGATGCTCCCGCTTAGACATCCTTTATCCAGCCAAGGGTCATACTTTCATCGTCCTGGGTCACAAAACCTGAACCCTTATATAAACAATATTATTATTAATTGTATGACCCTCGGACATCATTCAACCCTCTCCCTCATTCATTTTCCTCCATCTAGCCTTCCTTATCCTCCATTCACTCCAGTTTCCATCCTCAGTAATTATTTCTAATAAATACACCCATCAGCTCCTTCCCCCTCTTATAGCACCTTTTCCTAACTTATCTATATTAAAAAAAGATCTTGATCCCGTCCTTTCTTGCACGTCATTATCCAACAAACGCTCATCCTTTTTCGGCCTCGGTCACAAACTTTGAATATTTCTATGTATATATTGTATATAATATTATTGTTTGTACAACCCTCTCACATCATCTGACTTCCTTTAGCACATCATGAACATAACCAAGTTCAAAGCCAAATATTTATCCCTGAATCTAATTTACGTCTAAAAAGAAAAGTCAAAAGTCCTGAGGTCTTGCAAAAATGATCACAAAGGATTCTCCCTGAGACTCAATGAATTTTCCCTAAGCAGGGATTTACCTGACTTCAACGCTTGTGAGAAGGAGAGAGCGGTTAGAATTACGAGGGAAATGGAATTAGAGCAATCCCCGCTAATGGTAATTAATGTGCGGCAGAGTCAATGTAACTCACGTCGAAAGAACGGAACGATCAAGCCCCGATGGTGGAAGATTCAGTGGATGGCGTCGGTAGCAATTGTGGTTCACTCGTTCCCTGGTCCAGGTTCCATCGGTCCTGATACAGTGGGTGGTGGGCTTCTGTTGCATAGTGGGTAGCGCTTTTAAACAATGAGCCTTGATTGAATCCCTAGACGCAAATTGCGATTAAACATTATTCCACCTCGTGAAAAAATAAATCCTTCGAGACGAGAACCTCGATCCAAATTCAATTAAGGCTCTTGATTAAAAAATTTCAGTCCATCGACCTCCAACTATTCAGTGTAAACTTCCATTCAATACTACCAGGTTGGCGCCAATACCGTTCAACACTTTTGAACTGAATTTAATTACAACGATTGATTGTTCAATTAATTTAAATTTTATTCAATGTCATTTATTATAAATCCCCCTTTGTAAAAATAGACTAGTTTCCGTACCCGAAAAACAGAAGGGAGGTTTCATGTCTCGAAATGATAAATAATGATTCATTGAATACTAATAAACTATATGTGAGCAATATATTTCTAAAGAGTATTTTCTATTTTTTGTCAACCAAGTAGCAGAGCACAAACTGGAAAGATTCTTATCAAGCTCTAATGAAGAGATTGTATAAATAATCGTGTTTTTGAGTTTTGCACTGGCAAGGATGAATGCTATCAGCTTTTTCGCAGGCTCTTCATCGCTAAAAGAGCAACGTTGGTCCTGATGAGGAGGGACGCAAGAATATATCTACTTTAGACCGGAAACAGTGTCTACTTACCTAGCCCGAGGATCGTTTATCTCTTCCAGAAGCCCGATCGTCGCATAGCATTCAGTAATGTATATATATATCTATAGCTAGCTAGACATCAGTGGAGCATTAACCATTCGAATTGCCGATACGCAAACAGTGCAAAAAAGAACTTTATTGCCAGCCTCAAGAATCCTCTCCCTCTCGAAACTGCTCGGCATTTGCTTTATTCGTCAGTCACTGCGATGTGCATCGAGCCATTAAAGTGCCTCGCTTTAGAGCATCAGAATCGTCCCCCAATGGCCCCGTTCAAAAGAAGAATCACCAGACACAAAGACGGGATCGACCCTTACGATCTATTCGTTTAGCTCTAGGAAAATTATTCACGAAAATTTTATAACACCCTCCTGTATCCCTCCTTGAATATCCTTTTAGCTCGTCAAGCAATTAAAGTGGAAATTGTACTCAGGGAAAGAATAGAAAAAATTGGATACCACCATACAGAAGGAATACGAGTCAGTCTGTGAATTGTTTCTTTAGGTTAATCTTCATAAATCTAACAATTAGTAATAATTTTATGCTGAGTTCAAACAATCAAAAAGTGGTCATTATTGTTCCGATCTTTCGCAGAGGGGAGGGAAACATTCACTTCAGAATTTAAAAATGTTTAAAAGTACGAGAAAGAACCTGACAAATTACAATTTTATGTTTTCTTTATACTCAAAAGTAGTGATACTGGTCTGGCAGATTCTAGTATTTTATATAGAAGTTTCTTCATTATTTTTCGAAACGAATAGACACAGCCATTTTATATATAAATGGAAATAAGTCATTTTAAATTTTATCTTAAGAAGCAAGAAGATATAGAGAGAGGGTTTAAATAAAAAGTATGCTGGTAGTTGAAGCAGGATAAAGACCTTTTTTATCTTCATCAATGAGGCCATTACGATCAACGATTTACGATTAGCTCTTAATGCTTATTGAATTCTGAGATGGTTCTTGAAGTAAACATCGATTGTGATTCAAATTGCTACTGTCTATTTTCGAAATCTCTTCCTTATAATGAAGGTATTTAAAATTCTGGATCAATTTCTGCACAGAAAAAACTGGCCTTCTTTTTCCAGATTCTTCTAAAAGAATTATGGTTTCTAGGAATAATAGGATATGGGACATGAAACTAATGGACCTTTTTTTGTATTTGAGATATAATACATGTTTTGCAAGATGGAAACTTCATTTTACAAATTTCGTGAGTTTTCCCTGAACAATTTCTCATTTTCCCTGAACATTAAAATTTTGATACCAGCCTTTTAATTTTGTAATATGTTTAACTTAGGATCATTCATACATGAAATAGAACAATATTTAACATACAAATTTGAAATTTTTAGATTTAATTATTTTGAATGAAAAAAAATGAATTTTCTACCATTAAAAATGACTTTTTAAAAAAATGCTTGAATTTTCAACAAAATTATTGAATTTTTAACCTGAAAAGATGAATTGTTAACAAAAAAAGCGCAATAGTCAATATTTAAGAAGAGATGAAATTGCGTTTGAAAAAAAATTAATTTTAAAACCAAAAAGACGAATTTTCAACTAAAAATATGAATCTCAAATAAGAAATGATTTCTGAACGAAGTCTTTAAACTAAAATTTGTAAACAAAATATTTGTATCCTCAAGCAAAGAAGATCAATTTTCAACCAAACAGTTGCCTTTTTATCCGAAAAAGATTAAATTTCTACTAGAACAGATGAACTTTTAAATCAAAAAGACAGATTTTCAACGAAAAAAATATTTGAATTTGCATCCGAAGAAGATTTCGCTTGACTTTTCAACACCAAAATATTAATTTTGAACCAGTACAGTTTGTACGAAATAGTGGAATTTTCAACAAAGCAGTTGAATTTTCAACAACAAAAAATAAGTTTTCAACCAAATTGTTAAATATTCAACCGGAAAGTTACATTTTCATCCAAGAAAGATGCAGTCTCTACTGGAATAGATAAATTTTTCAATTGAAAATCTAAATTTAAAAAAAACTTGAGTATTCAGCCGAAACAGATTTCAGTTCACCTTTTAGCGCGAAAATATGTATTTTATACAAAAAATGAATTTTCTATGAAATATTTGAATTATCAACAGTGCAGTTAAAATTTCAACCAAAAAAGGATGCATTTTCGGATTGAGAGAACAAATTTTGTTGAATTTTCAAAAAAATAGTTGCAATTTTATGCAAGAGACTTTGACTTTTCAACATTAAAATATGAGTTTTTAACAAAAAGTAAATTTTCTATGAAGTAGTTGAATTTTCAACCAAAAAGGATGAATTTTCAAAGAATTGTTGAATTTCCAACAAGAATATTGCATTTTTACATTACATTTTTACATTTTAACATTAAAATATAAGTTACAAATAAGAAGTAAATTTTCTACAAATATACTCATATTTTCAACCCAAAAAGACAAATTTTCAACAAAACAGTTGAATTTTCAACCAAAAAAGATGAATTTTTAACAAAATTGTTGAATTTTCAACCAAAGAGTTGCATTTTCATCCAAAAGAGGTGAAATTTGTACTATAATGAACGAATTTTCAAATCAAGGAGACAAATTCAAAAAAAAAGTTGAATTTTCACCCCAAAAAGGTTTCAGTTTGACTTTTCATCACCAAAATATGAATTTTAATCAAAAGGTTAATTTTCTGCAAAAATAGTTGAATTATCAACCAGAAAGGATTACTTTTTAACAAAATTATTGAATTTTCAAACAAATAGTAATATTTCTAACTAACATGATAATCTTTCCCTGACCAATTTTTCATTTTCCCTGACCATTAATATTCAAAGACGGGAATCTTGAACTTGTAACTTTTTTAACCTAGAATCTTTGATAAACGGAATGAAACAAATTTTCAATTAAACTTGAAAATTTTCAAATTTATTCTGATTGACAGTTATTTGAAATAGAATGGAAGCCTCTAATGTGTCCCCTGAGGGTTTAAATTTTTCTTGTATCTCTTCCCTATTCCTTTACACACCCCCCACACACTTACTTGGTGTTGGGAGGGGGACCTACAGTTTAAGGTGGGTTCCGAACCACCAAGAGCAACAGCCTTAAGTACTTAGAGAACCATTTTCTCTAGAGGTACCGGTCCCACGACTCTCCGGAGATGAACAACTCCCTTGCTAGGCAAGTGTTCACCGCATGGGCCACCGAGGCTCTTCCAGAGTGCGAGGCGGGAATCGAACCCGCAAGCCGACGGAGTGGGTCCAAAGCCTATGCCTTAACCCCCACGACCATCGTCCCACTCTGATTGACAGTTATTCATAATTGCAGGAATTCCTTGAGTTCTGCAAGATTTTTTGTTTAAATCCCTGGTTTTTTCTTGATCAACAAGATCTCCCGACTTTTTCAAAACTTGTTTACTAGGTTCCTTTTTCACTCGCCAGGTTCCTTTGGGGCATAACATTAAATTTATAATTAATTTTTACACAGTTAGTGCAAGTTATTTGTTTTACTTGCGAATTTCCAAAAATCAAGTACATGACTGCAGGAACCCAAAAGGCCAAAGTATTTTTTAAATGATGGACAAATTCTAATAATGCAGCGAATGATCAGTTGTAGTGAAGTGTATAATGCATAGATTTTAATTTCATTCTTATTAAATAAATATGAAATAAAAAAAAAGTGAATAGGAATTGATCAATCGCTATTATGAGACATACAATAAATATTAAGAACGCTAGCAAACAAAAATGTTCAGATAATATTTTGCAGTTGGATAAAGTGGCTACGAACAACCAGCATGTACGCCAACACTTTTAATTAATTCACTAACATTTGCAAAAAAGTTGCTTCAGTGGTGAGCTTTGGGCATGAAATATGTACTTATTCAAAGCGAGTTTCATTCAGCGGTTTTATTGCAATTGTACTTTCCTTCAGCAGGGAAATTATTCCTGCGAAATTAAAATGAGATATGTTATGAATTGCAACAAAAATAATCTGTATTTTGATGGCTGCTTTTACATTTGAAATCCTTCAAATACGTGCATAAAAATTCGTTAGCTTCAAATTAGGTTATTTTCAATTTCAACTACATTAAAAACAAGCCACATTCAAAGTATATATAAGTAATCCATTTTTCACAAAAATACCTCTAACTGGAATCATTTTATTTTTAATTCTTCAAGTTTCAACATTCTTATTTCAATCTACATATTTTATATAATGATATACCCTATTTACAACTATTTACAACTATTCACATAAGTTCTCATATTTAGATCATTGCTTCTATTTTTCACGATAGCGAAATTTTGGACTTATGGATTATGCTCAAATTACGTAAAGTTTTTTTCTGAAATTTTGAACCACATTAACCCTTTGTTAACCCTTGGTTAGGGTTTGTAAGTTTTGGTACCCCCACACCTCTGTCTTACGTAATTTTTAAAGACCAAATTTCTTTCTGCAATTTGTTAGGGGTCATCAAAAACAACGTAAGACGATTTGGATTCCTGTTTCTTCAAAGATAAGTTCTCAACAAAAAAAGTAATAGTTGATATTCTTACAGAAAAACACTTCCAAATGAAAAAATAAAAGCAGTTGAATCTATTCAAGAAAGACGAATTTTGAACCAAGAGATGAATTTTCAAGTTAATCTCCAAGCTAATCAAAAGTTAGTTTTTCTCAAGAACTGCTAGACTGATTTCTATAAACAAAAAATATGTTATGAGTCTCAATAGTTTTACCAAAAAATCCTTAACTACATCTTGCATAACTTCGAGTTCAAAATTTAAAATGAGAAATGAGAAATTTAGTAAGACAGTTTTCCTCTCGATTCGAACGACTGTAGTTGGCCTATAATAATTAAATTTCCCAGGGCCCACCACGCGGAGTTTACAGAATTTTCAAGTCTCTCTCAGTAATTTCTGGAAAGTCAAAGATGTCTCCTCATGAGATACCTTCAAAGACAAGTTTCTTTCGGAACCAACCTTTTCCTTCTTCCTCAATAGCCACAGTTTTCTCAGCATCTCTCCTGACTTTCATTCTTTCCGTGATCTCATTTGAAAATACTGCATCAGACCGTAATCTTTTTCTGAATTCATTATTCAAGAATAATGCAATTCGAAGGTAAGTCCCAATATTCGGAAGTAATTTGTTGTCCAATTCGTGATAAAAAGGTGGTGTTTTTGCTTTAGTATTTCGTGGACAGCTTCAACTAATCAACGAATTTTTATTACATAACGGGATTCGTTGTATTCTCTTGTTGTCAATTGCTTACGTTGCCCTTTCAAAGCAGGCATTAATGCGTTGATTTTGTTGAGCTCTAACTCAGCCATCACATCTCGGAAGCCGCGATTGAGAACCACATAATCGTTTTCTTCCAACAACTTGCACAAACCGTTCGGATCCTGTAAAAGAGTTCTCAAGATCTCTGCATCATTTAGATTCGCCGGGTATGGTCCTAACATATCAACCATGTATCCGTCACTTGTGCAAATTGTGAAAGACTTACAAAGTGGAACTCTCTTCTGACCTGGATAAGGCTTTCTTCGAAATTTACTGTTAGAACTTCTTTGATAGCATGCATAGGTTCTACCACAGATTGAGAATAACTGCTCATGAGTCTTAAACAAAGTCTTAACAATTTCAGTTGTTTGGTCTTTGCTAAGGCCATCTCTGATGGAAGCTGTTATTCCAAAACGATAAGACATCAATCTCCTTCAAATGATTTAATTACTGCTGTTGAATATTGAGAAAGAAGCTGTTCGTATTCAAATTGAAGTATGGAAGCCAACATTCTATTCGAATTACCTGAGCGGAGTTTAAAAAGGAACACGACGAACGCTTGAGTGACTGTACGGGTCTGCCTGCTTCGCATTGAAAACAGCATGTCTCTTAATTGTATAATATTCTTCCATGTTAAGCCTGTAAAGATGAGAAGCTGTTTTTGGGAAGACTGAAATCTCCCATTTTATCAAAAAGTGTAGAATCACATTCAATGGAGAGATTCTCCATTATTCTCGTCAACTTCGAAGCGGTAAGATTTGACGAAAAGAGCGGACCTTTAGGAGGCTAAGGTTTTCCTCATAGAATCGATTTCGATTAAATGACTTTAACAACACCAATTAACTGGTGGTATATGAATTTGCATCTTTATGAACAATTGCAAACGAGCTTCTTCTGAAATCACAGTAATATTTTTTGTGACAGAACTTGAGCAATACTTTTGAGTCGATATGGTTCTCTGAATTGGAACTTCAATCCTTTCATCATTTGATTTATCTACTTCAGGCTTGAGTCATATAATGACTGCCAAATCATCAGAAGTCGATTTCAGATGATCGATTTCGTTTCCAACATCGAGCTTGTTTTTCTGCTGATTTTTAGATGATTGGATGCAAAGTTGAAGTGACAAAAGTATGACCATGAGAACCAACTGAGAGTGCAATGTTTGATTGTCCAAAGGAAAGAATAGTATGTGTAGCCTGCATCTTTACTGTTTTAAGCGACTTTGGTTTCCTTTTTCTTTCACTTCTCTTCCATTTCAACCTTGCTAATTTTCACACAGTCATTTCTTTCTTATTCGTTTCCCTAGCCTCTTCCAATTCTCTCATCTACTTTTTGCCAACTCTCCCCCCACTAAAATCCTTAACACACTCTCTTGTCAGCTTCCTTTATCTCTAATTCCTCTCCTATACCCTTCTCATATATGATCCCATGTTTCCTCTTCCCATACACAGATTCTGCACTTCCTGTGCTTATTTATTTTTTAATACATCCCTTCCCTTACCTCGCTTCTAATCTAAATCTTGCTATTCTTGTCCATCTTCTCACTCCTTATCCTATTTTTGAATACTTTGGTACCCTCTCTCTCTAGCATCCTATTTATTTATTTTGATTCCTCGATCACCCCCCTGTCTTCCTATTAAATGTCTTTCCCTGTCTCTTTTTTCAAATTATCCCTAGTTTACTTCAGTCCTCTCTCCTATATCCCAAATATTTAAACTCTCTTCTTTCCTAACTTTCTGCCATAATTTTTTGTATATCGACTCGACCAAAAAAATCAAACGCCTCCTTTAGGTCCACGAAAATGGTTACCCTTCTCGCTTCCTCCCTTTCAATCCTTTTATTCGCCAGATAATTCAGAACATATATGCTGTCTATCACCCTTATTCCTTTCTTATACCCTGCCTTATTCTGTAGCTCTATCTTCTCTCCATAAAATTCACTCTGTAACGTCTCCGATGGAACAGTTACATATAACTTATACAATGTGAGCATCAGCTCCACTTCCCTATAGTCTTCGACCTCCTCTCCTTTGCCTTTTTTCACTACCAGTACCACTACCCCTTCCTTCCATAACTCTGGCCACCCCTTTCCCCTTTATACATTCCATCATTCCTAACACCATGACTATTTCTTCGCAGTATCTTTCCGTACGATCTTTTTCTCCTCCCCTAACTTTCTCCTCTACCTCTTCTAGCAAAAACATAAAATACTTTGTCCATTCTACGATCTCAATATCACAGTTGACTCTTTTTCTTCTTTTTATCTCTTCATTGACTATTATTCAAACCTCTTCTTTTTTCCTAACCTTCTCCGACTCGTCTTCAAACCTTTCATTTTCCTCCTATTTCATTCAATTACACATCTAAGTGATAGCGAACCTGAGGGTATCATTTTTTCTGCAGCGGTATTTGATTGATACGAAAATCTGATTCAATGTAAAGAAACAAAAGATTGTTACATTCTTGGATCATTCCGTTGCAGATAAAATTGATACATTCAGATTTAGTGTGGTACATTTCTTCTTTCATCCTTTATATTCGACAATATTCGTTTTCCCTCTTCTCCATTTTCTCAATTCCTTTCTCACTTCGTTCTTCTTCTCTTTACATTCCCCATTCCATCCACTTCTAACCCCTCTTTACTAAATTATTTTTTTCTTGTGCTATCAGCTACTCTTTTTATCTCTCCTAACATTATTTCCATCTCTTCGTTTACATATTCCTCTCCCTGTTCTCTTAACCTTTACTCCATTTTTATCCTTATTTTCATTACTTTTTTCTCCCTCTAATGTCACCATTCTGAGAAAATGATCCATCTTTACATATAATCCCCTTCCTCTAGTTTCTTAACCTTTTTTCATACCTCCTTATTAACTATCACATAATCATTCCAATCACATCACATTAATCCATGGTCTGGTAACCTTTTGTTCATCTAATACGATTTTTACATTCTCATCCTATAACGAGAAGGTATCAGATTTGTGTAAAATTTGCCCCCCCCCCCCCACCGTTTTTATCAAATGTCCACGTTTTGAGACCCCCTGAACCCAAAAAACAGGTTTTTACAAAATTCTGTCTGTTAGTCTGTCTGTTGGTCTGTCTGTTAGTATGTTAGTATAAAGATTTTTAGTTTGTTAGCACAATAACTTTCAAAAAAATTGTAACTTTTTTCAAGATTAGCAAATTCTATGTGCGGTTATTAGTAGTACTCTAAAAGAGAAACAAAATATCCAAATTGCTTAATCTGGTAAAAAAAATACCGGAGTTACAGTATTTTCAAAATTCCAGAAAACAAACAAAGATCAACATTTTAAGCCAAAAAACGCACGATATGAAAAAAGTCAAGAGGAGGAAAACGTTGCTTCTTGAACACCTGACAATATTTTTGTAAGAACCTTATAATTTTTTTGGAAAATCAAACATTCAAATTTTAATCGCACAAAAAAATAATGAAAAATCAAACATTCCATTTTGCTGTCAAAATATGCAAGATACAACAAAAAATGGATTGACAAAAATCGTGCACCTGAAAAACATCTACAAATTTGTTATTAGAAAATTACAGAATAGTGAAATAAAAAAAAAACCGTTATGGAAAAAATAGAAAAATTAAAATTTCAGACGCATGACACAAGCAACAAAACAATCAGGGAAAAAAATTTATTCATCTAAAAAAAAGGTGCAAATTTGTTATTATTCATGTTTCGATAGGATGCGTAGTTTTTGTTTCATTCGTGAAAATAACATTGACAGTAAAAAAAATCAAATTTTTGGAAAAACGATGCAAGGCACAAAAACCGATGAATGAACAAAAATTGTGCATTCAAGAAATATTTACAATTTTGTAATTTATCTTTGTTATAAGAATACATTGAAAATTAAAAAAAAATAACTTTTTTGAAAAATGGCACAAGCTGAAATAACATTTGAACTAATAAAATTTGTCATCAAAATTATATTATTCTTTTTCATTTGAAGTCAAATACAAATTTAGTAATTTGTATATAAAGAACATATAACACAAAACACAAAGCGCGAGATCAATGCATTCCGGAGCGCGAAGCGCGAGTGTCTGGATGAGAATGTGTTCCTTGAGGTCGGTAGAACCTTTAGTAAATAAAGTTCTTTTCAGTCTAAAATAAAAACAAAATAAATCGCTTCATACATAGAGGTTTTGATAATTTTATAATATTTGCAAATAAATTTTTTCTTCTTATCGAAGTCGAACACAAAGTTCGAAAAATCTAGAGGAGCCGAGCGTAAAGCGAGATGTAAATACGTTCGAGCAAAGCGTGCGATGAGAATGTACCCACGAAGCGGGCAGATTTTTTGTATATTTCTCCGAAATTCTCGTAGACATATTGCTGCATGAATTTTTTTTAATTGATGTTTGCAGAGTATATTTCGGGACATCAGACAGAATAATCAACGCGATATTTTTATTATTATACCATTAATCTATTTCCCTTTTGGGGTAGGCGTGTCTCGCTTAGTTGGGAAATAGTAGTGTTGGGAAGAAGGTGCAGATTTTTTAGATTTATCTAGAATTTTCGTGTTATTTATTTGAATGACACGTTCGTTCCACAACACTGCTCCGACCCAGGTTGCTGATCAATCACTCCAGCGATCACCCCAAGAGAAAAGCTTTACAAGGTTCTTATGTGAGGTTCCCCATACGAGCCCATTAGTATCCAAGGTCTTTTCCTTCAGGCGTCATTCACTCTGCTCACATTCTTTCTATAAATTATTTGTCGCCACACTTTTCTGTCCTGGCATATTTCTCTGGCTTCCTTCACGTCCATGCATTTTTTCATACAAGCTCTCCTGTTTCTATGGCTTCTTATGTCTTTTCGGATTAAGATCTCATTCACACATTCTAACCATTCTTTCCGCGGTCTGCTTCTAGGCATACTTCCATTTACTTTAACTTTAAACACTTGTTTCGTAATACGTTCATCTTTCATTCTTCCAACATGTTCGAACCATCTCAACTGATGTCTTTCCCATGTGTCAACTATTGTCTCTTTTGCACTAAAAATAGCCCTCATGAAAGTTACATTTTTCAATATTTGAAAAAATTTTGGAATATCGGATATTGGAAAATCATGGATATTATAGCCCGAGGGTACACATGGTCAGTGGAAAGTAGGCGTGGAATGGAAGCTCGAAAGTTA
Source organism: Andricus quercusramuli (assembly GCA_932178445.1). Taxonomy (NCBI): domain Eukaryota; kingdom Metazoa; phylum Arthropoda; class Insecta; order Hymenoptera; family Cynipidae; genus Andricus; species Andricus quercusramuli. The sequence goes on from CAKNXH010062334.1 coordinate 100,690, forward strand.
CAATTTGCTTTAATCGGATCTGGAACTGGAGTAATGATTTTGTCGATTTTCATGGACGCCTGCAGCTATATGGCGACTTCCATATGCGTACAAGAGCATGGAGGAGAACTATGGATCGAAAAGGGAGTATAAATGCCTCCGCCCGGTTGATTGAAATTTATGTTTTAATTCATGCCGAATAGACGACGGACTCGCAAACAACATACATCGCCAGCGGGAGAGACGGTCATTCTGCTTCAGATGGCTGAGTGCGTCCGGTGCGAATAAATTCCACCAGGGCTGCAGAGTGGGATCTAATGAGGGAAATGGAGGAAATTTCCCATAAGACACCTCATAATTTTATAATTCTATATTCTAGACATTTAGGTGGGCCAAAAAATGACTTCAGAGTATGTCACCTAACCATCCCCTCATTTTATAAGGTTTCCAGAAAAAAATGCCCTCCAAGTTTAAGCGAAATCGGTTTATATGAAAACGTGCCGCAATTGCCCGGAAAATCCCATAAGATTAAAATAGGACATCTTTTATTTTCGCAAAAATGTGATTCACGTTTCTGGGTTTAAATTCAGTTTGCGGGAGATTATCAAAGTTTGTTGGAGATTCTCCAACGAATAATTTCATCAGCTAGAATTTTATCATTCATTTCATCAACTAGAATTTTGACTCTTCCATCCCCCCCCCCCCTCCTCATACTATTTTGAAGCCCCAGAAATGCCCCAAAAATATAAATTGACTCATTTTGTCTTTATTTTTCCCATTCCTGTGATTAATTATTTATATTCGTTCAGTGAAATGTTTATAGACATTTTTGAACTAACTTAATATTAAAATTTCTTAAACGGTTTCCATTTGTTTGTCTAATTTCGTTTCATTCTAAATCATTGAACGGTACTTTTTCACGTTTAATCGGACCATTAAAATCGAAGAATTCGAAGAATTCAAAGAATTTGTATAATATTGGAATATTTAACAATAAGCGACGTACTCAACCAAATATAGAAAAAAAATGAGATGTTGTAATCGCATTTCCTGTCAAATGTCCAATTGATCTCTTAGGAATTGTTCAAATACTCAAATAATGATTTCAACAACAAAAAATAGATTTAAGCAAAAACCAATTACCGCATTGATGACAGACAAAGATAAATTTTAAACATTTAATTTAGAAAAATTGTGTTGAACAAGATAAAATACCGCTGCGAAGTACATGTACTCACTATGGGTGTATTTATTTCTGCTCATTTTATGAGCATTTTGCTTCCTCATTTTTGTCAAATGAATTTGCTTCCTCATGGAGGGATTTTTCTCTCTGACAAAAGAAAAAAATGGATACTTTCAATATTTTTCAAGCTTATGTTTCTGTCTTGCTAAAAATTTTATTTGAAAAAATCAGAGAGTGCACCAAAATGTCAATCGATGCTTTCTATTATAGCGAACAATCTAACTTTTTTGTTTACTTTCTAAGACGAACCATTACATAAAATGCAGTACTGTTATATTCCCAATATAAACAATCCTCTTATAAACATGGTAAATATTTTTGGGAAAAAATTCAAAAGCCATAATAGCAGGTTATGGTAGGTCATGAAGGGTTTTTGAGGTAGGCTATTGATACGTCTCGAAGACGCGAACAAACGTATGATACACATCACTGAAATATTCTCAATATTAAACAGGTTTTCCTCATATCAAGAAGATAAACAATAATTTTTTCAAATTTATAAATCGGTCTTGCTAGATCATAAGAGTACATGGAAGGTACGTCAATAGATTACTCGACATGTCTCGAAGACGCGAACAAACATGTGAGATACAGTATTGTAGTATTTCTAATAAGAGACCAAGTTTTTCCATATAAATAGAATAAAACGATTTTCTAAAACATCATAAATCGGTACTGGTGGGTCAAAAAAGGTTTAACAATCAGTCAATCGATGTATCACAAAGACGCGAACAAATACTCTAAACATCGTATTGTTGCATTTTAAATATCCAAGAAATTTTTCTCAGATAAACAAGGTGACTGTTTCTAAATCTCTAAATTAAACAAAAACCTTTCTGAGTGAATCTTTTACTTTTCGAGATATGGTGAACAGAAAAAAGTTCACACGCACATGGACATTTAAAAAAATGTATCTTCGAACTTCTGGGGTCAAATTATATCGAAATATGTCAAGAAAGTGGATTTGAATATGTAGGTAATTACGAAGCTCCCACTATGAGGAAGCAATATTTATTTGTTACAGATTTATTTGTTATATCTGAATAACGTGGATATTTAAAATTAGGCAAGAAAATTAAACAAATTTTAAAAAACTAGAATTTTTAGTTCTTGTTAGAAGGAAGTTGCAAGTATATGATAATTAATTTTTAAACAACTGGTAAATGATTGAAACAAAGATCAGTCTTCCTAGCAAAGATTAATTGTCCGATTCCACGTAAAAAAGTACCTTGATATGAGTAAGTAGGAACAAAAAATTTAAGCAAATGAAAATTATTTGAACAATTGTGAATTAGTTGAAAAATACTTGAAAACCTTACATTTGTTAAATGCAAAAAATGCATAATAAGAAGGGGAAGAACAAGTCTCATCTGTCAATTTTGTTCAAAATTGTCAATTTCAGTTTTTTGGCAACGTTTAAGCTCAGAAACGTGAATCACATTTTTCCGAAAACAAAAAGTATCCAGTGGTAATCTGTTAGGATTTTCCATCAGATCAAAAATATTACTAAAGTTTTATCAATTGAATTCATCAAACAATTTTTCCATAATAATTTGTATAATATTCTGATTTTTAAATAACAAGAAAATAATTATTTTTTAATTTATTTCTAGTGCAAGTATATAAACCCACGATTAACCTGGCTCTCGTTGTACGATCTATCGTGATTTAAAAAAAGTGCGCTAAATTTAACGCTTTTCGTCGTCGCGTTTGATGGAGACTGAAAAATTCTAGCTGTTCCTCGTATTCCGGAAAAGGCCAGCGCACCAGCGATAAATATTCATCGAGCAGAGTACAGCATCCTGATATACTGCGTCGCAAACAAATTATAATTATAATATTTTTTATGTCATCGATTTACGGGCACCAGAGCTTTAAAGGTCTATCAAATTTTAAAAAATGTCTATTAAAGTGATGGCAATTTTTTAGTAAGGATAATTCCATTATTTACTTAATAAATAATTAAAAAGCTTTGAACTCAGTGAAAACGTAATTTTAGAAGCTCTTTTATGTAATTTCCTATTTTCTGAACAAATTTTCCTTTTCCCTTGTTTTCAAGATACTTTCTGGCAGAAAAGCCTACTATTATATTTTCGGTTCGCGATTCATCTCGTTTGGTTAAAAATTCCAATATTTGAATGAAAATTTAATTATTTTGCAGAAGGTGCCACTATTTTGGTAAAAAGTGATCTTTTTGATCAAGAATTCATCTACTTGGTTGAAAGTTAAACTACGTTGTGAATTTTTTTTTTTTTAAGATTCACCTCTATGGTAGAAAATTCAAATACTTTGTTGAAAATTGATTTCATTTTTGGCTGCAAATCAATTTTTTCAACTGATAATTTAATATTCCGCTTTTGAGTTAAAATATATCTTTTAGTTAAAAATTCAACTATTTGGTTGAAATCTATGTATTTTTCTAAAAAATTTGTCTTCTTGGTAGATATGGAACTCTTTTGTTGAAAATTAATTTTTTTATTGAAGATTCATCATTTGAGTTAAAAATTAATTCATTGGTTAAGGATTTTAGTACTTCGTCAAAAATTCATATTCTTTGGTGTAAATTTCTCATTTTAGTTAAAAAGTTTATGTTTCCGGGTAGCGAATTTAACTTTTTCATAGAAAAAAATGTCTTCTGGGTTGAAAATTCAACAATTTGTTAGAAAATAAAACCATTTGTTTGAGAATTATTTTTTGTTTTGAAATTTCATTTTTTCAAGATTCACCTCTTTGGTTGAAAATTTGACTATTTTTTCGAAAATATATATTTTCTTTTAATTTAAATTTTTTGTCAACGATTTAATTATTCCGTTTTTAGATGCAAGATTATCCTTTATAAGTTGAAAATTAAGCTATTTGGTAGCAAATGCATGTATTTCGTTTAAAATTCATCTTTTAGGATAGACAATTAATCGTGTTTGTTAAAAAATAATTTTTTATACTGCTAATTTAACAATTCTCATTCGGTTGAAACGTTATCTTTTTTAGTTGAAGAATAATCTTTCTGGTTTGAAAAAAAACTTTCCGTTGAAAATTTTTCTATCCGGTTGAGGATTCAACTATTTTGTTAAAAATTCGTCTTTTTTTGGTTAATTCAACTGGTTGCAAATTTGTTCATTTTCAAAGTAATTTTTGAATTGAAAAATTAACGACTTGGTTGAATAATTATGAATTTTATTAGGAATTCGTCATTTGTTAGAAAATTATTCTTCTTTGTTGCTAATTCATCTTTGCAGGTCATGGATTCAACTATTTCATTAAAAATTTAACTATTTTGGTCAAAATTCATGTTCTTTGTTGAATGTTCAATCATTTAGCAAAAGTCATCCTTTTTAGTATGAAATTCAAAAGTTTTGTTGAAAAATCGTCCTTTTGGATTTTAAATAAATTTAAATGGAAGAAAAGTCTTCTTTTTTGGTTAAAAATTCACCTTTTTAGGTGGAAAATAAATATTGTTATTAAATCTTCAAATTTTATTCAACAATTTTTCAAATTAATTTGAAAATTTCACTATTGAAAATTCAGCTATTTAGTTAATTATTCAAGTATTTTGTGAAAAATTTGTCTCTGCTGCTTAGAAATTCAACTATTGGGTTGTTAATGCAACCGGTTGGTTACGAATTATTATTACTTTTATAATCATCGCTTTGGTAAAAAATTTAACTATTTTGTTAATTTGTTTTCCTTTATTGAAATTTTTTCTTTCAACAAAAAAATTAACTATTCCATTTTCAATTTATTGGTTGTAAATTCAAGTATATTATTGACCATGCAATATATCTCGACATAAAATCTTGGGAGTTTAAAGCGTTTCATATTGAATTCAATATGGCATCACTACATAATTTTATTTGGAAAAATTTATTCGCGTATTATTCCCCTATTTTAGAAAATCACCCCATTTAACGAGGCAGGTGGGAAGGGAGGAAGCAAACTATGCTTTTGAATATATTAATTTGTAACTTGATCTAATTCCACATTTCCATACATTTTTGCTTTTTCTCTATCAAACCTAATTAAACTTCAATTAGAATAAAATTAAACCTGCTTGGGCGAATTTCTGACCCAATTACAAACCGAATAACTCGCGAGTTAAATCAGAGGCGCTTATTAAAAGACAGAAAGTGCGACACGAGTTGATTAATTATTATCGATTTTAATTGTTGAATACTCCCTCAGCGAACCTATTATGTGCCCAGTTAATTTACATTCGGATCGTGTAATTTGCTGAATTCGCTAAATAACCGGATCCGCGTTGGACGATTCGTTATGAAAATCGTCTGTGAGAGTCGTTCATGATTATGAGTAATAAAATTGCGCTTAGCGCTAACCCATAGTGTCCAGTTATTAAGCGACGATATAATGCAATATCCTGAACGCGTATTGTCGCTGAATTATTCACAATTGATAACAAATATTAATATATTTACGATAAAAGATGTTGTATCGCTTTTCTCAAGGATTAATTTATATTCCAAATGTCCCGAAAAAATGAATTTAAATAATATTTGTTATGCATTTTTTTAAATGTCTTTTCATATACGAGAAGATTCTCGTACAAACTTTTTATGCTCATACAAATTCCAGTGAGTAAATTATGCAAAGAGAATAGTGTACATTATTCATAGGCACCATCAATGCAATCTGCATTTTTTAGATCCAGGTAGAAAAATATATGAAGTACTTCGTATCTGCAAATTTGCGAACTAAATTGAGTTGAACTGGAATTTTTTATGAAATTAGAAATGTTTCAATAGGGAATTATAAGGTTGAATCATATAAAGTTAGATTAAATTCCAATCATAAAACTCGATTTGCAGGATGGAGTAGCTGACTACAGTGTTAGAAATGTTCGGAAAATTCCGACTCATTTAGGATACTGAATAAACTGCTGAAATTCACGAAATTAGGTTGCTGAAAACAAAATTAAGTAGCTTTTATAGTGAATTTACTGAATTTTTATTAAAATTCAGAAACGGTATCTAAAAATTCCAAATAGTGATACATTAATAATGGAAAGAAGTGTGCAGTTAGCAACTGCGCACTCCTCACTTCTCGATCGCGTTGCGGACAAAGCATGGTGGTTGTGGTCATGGCCGGAAATGCACTGCAAAAGGTTGTATTATATTATAACGATGCAGTCAACCTATTTTTTGTGATCGCAAGCATAAAAAGGATTTGATATTTGTACGAGAAAATGAAACTGAAAAAAGTGTCAAAATCGCAAGTAAAGACCTAGGAGAAAACCTAGAAGCTCGGTTGGTGAGCAAATTACCGTACAATTATATCTGCAATAAAATAATTACAAGATACTGCAATCATCTGCCTCCGAAACAAATTTCTGAAAAAAGAAACATCAGGACCGCAGGTGACTACTTAGCAGTAGCTGCGTGAATTAATAATTAATCTAGGTTTCAAATTAATGGTGAGTCCGATGTTTACGACAAACGATTCTCTAGGCTAGGTAGGGGACCGTACTTAAATTGCGTAACATCTAA